>JAULBZ010002140.1:0-19570 GCA_032360805.1 Neoturris breviconis
TATTATAGCCAGATAAGTATTGAAATAAGTACATATGTTCTGATAACACACATCAGTTTTCCTTGTTATAAACTCTTCTTGCACTTTCTTACGTCATAAATTATGCTCGACTGAGTCTTTTTAAAATGCTGAAGGGGTCGACATTTCGACATAAAAAATGAGTTAATAAACATAGCGATATCAAACCTTTTATGATTATTAAGAAGTGTAAAAGTTGTTTTTATTTTTTTATGGACAGGATACGTTAGTTTAGGAAAATTTTTTCGAAATGTTTAGTTCCCCTTTAAGAAACAAACTCAATAAACCTGAGTTCTAAACACCTAAGTTTGTACTTGTACTGTAGGTTATTTCGGTTAACATAAACTAATACTTTTATTAGTTCCAATGAATCCATAGAAGTAAAATCTTCTTTCAAACTTTAAAATTTCTTACACTTCCTCTCGAAACAGAACATTATAAGGTACGAAACATGATGATGTAATTTATGACTTGTTACACGGAAACGGTACGTTGTTAAGAGTATCTACCCACGAGGCTTATTTACAAATTTACAAAAAAGATTTTAATTAATATTTGTATTCTGTACATTTATAGAACATAGTGGATGTATTTCGCAGTATGTACAAACTTGCTTAAATGCCTTATTCACTTCCCATGACAAATATGTAGAGAATTTGACGGTTGATTTTCCAGTAGCTAAGTAAAAAAATGAAGACATTCCATTGGTAGAAATTAACGTCACATCACGGTGTGACGTCGATTTGTACAAAGGAATGTCTTTTTTTTAGCTTTTGACTCTCGGTAGGCAGCCTGGAGAAAAACGAAGAAACCCCAGAAAAAATGCGGAAAGAAAAAAAACAAATAAAAACAAACCGAGAGTCTGGAAGAACACAGACCTTTAAACGTTGCGTTCACTTGCGAAACAGCAGATAGCTATTCTCGTGTTACCAATTAGTTATACCCTCGATCTACTTTTTTACAAATTCAGTATTGTTTTAAGAAATTATATTTCTATTCTTTGCACGTTTTTGCCGAAAATGTTTCGAGATCACGATGAATATTTTTCTCAAGATGACGGACGATGTCCCCCGAGATCAAGTAACAAAAGCAATAATAAATGGCTTGACAATCTGCACTTCAATGAAATCCTTTTGCAAACGCATTCTTGTTTTGACTAAAGAAGAATCTCATAGATATTAGTTACTTCAGAAAAGTCGAAGATAGTTTTAAAAATAATTTAAACGATGGATTTGTAAACGATGCATCTTATGTGTTAGTTAATCCCATATATAACCGTGTCTTTGTGAAAATAAAACTTTATAAGTTCCCCACAAAGGATTTCTGAGGAATTATATATTATTATTTTAAAAATGTAATCGCTGTTTAGTTAATTCTCTAGACCATGCGCTTCTTGCTTCTTATTTCGTAATCTGAACGGTCGTAAACACGCATTTCATTGGCTTATTAACAAATGATTTGATTGGTCTGCGCAAAATATAAGTTTCGCTTCCGTTATGTTTTATTCGTATGTCGATAAAGGAATTATTAATTCCCGTAGGGAGGAGAGAGTTGAAAATAGAATAGAAGAATGATGATTTTCTCGGCAGCAAACTTTACAATTTATGGATTAGTTTAAATAAGTCGAAAATATAAACTATAAATAGCATAAAGTATAGCCATAAATTTATAACGCAGTGGGTAAAAACCTTTTCAAAGTCAGTTACAATTAACATTACAACTAGGTTGTTCAACGTTGTTCTAGAGTCTTTATGGCGGACTTTGAATAGGTTTTTGCCCATTGACCCTTTCCTACTGTATCATCTAATTCTTCGAAATAGGCTTCTAAGAAATAAGAACAGACTGGTGTAAAACCATTGTTTATCAATAAATGTTGTGACAAAATTAGTCCAAATTAGTGACCAAATATATAAATTAAATTTGACAAAATCATTCTACTTCTGATCAAACTTTGTCATGACCAAATTTTCCTTAAGTTATTCGTCTAAATCGGAGGACGAATATCAGCGCAATAGTGAATTTGAAGCAAATAAGATGCTATTTCATTGTGAGGCGAGCATAAAACAACATAAAGATATTAAAATTATTGACCAAATCTTTACACGACTAAATTCTGGATATTTTGGCCCACAATTTAATTATTTACCGATGTTATCCGCCTAAATTATATGTGCCATTTTTAGACTACATATAGGGCTGACTGGCAGAAGTAAGCAATAACAGGAATCAAGAGTTTATTAAATTCTCGAGCAAAATTACGTTGGACAGAGAGCTTGTTCATCCCTTGAACTGGCTCAGGGCTACGATCTAAGACCTGGCTGAGGATGATTGCCTGATCTAATGCAGCTTTACATGACCCCCTAAATGAGATTCACCACTCTAAGCTTGTAATTGATTGATAATCAAATTAAAAGTTCGTTTTTACTTTGAAAGTTCAAAACAAACATAGGAAATCTTGATTGTATTGAGATGAATAAATGCTGGTCTGTTGTGAGGGGGGTTGTGGTCAATATAGAAAAGGGTATTTAGTCTAATTGTGCTAGTCTTCTTTTGGATTTTGACGCAAATTTTTTGCTTGTTGGAAATCAACCATAAGCCATATCACAATGAAGAAGAATATAATTCCGCATATTTATATAGCTATATAACCTGGTGAGTGTTGAATACCTTAAAATTCTCTTCATATTTATTCACGCTGCCAGATTCTTCCAATCTCATAATTGTTTATTACGTAGGATAGTAATACGATCATTTTTTATGTTCTAATTACGCAAGTTAAAATCAAACTGTGATTTATATTTCCGATTTTTTTTGGCACTATTTTCTCTTCCTGTTATGACGAAATTTGGTAGAACATTTTAAGACGGCGGTCGTGTCTAAATTCAAACTATGAATTAGATTTCCAAATTTTTTTGGCATCATTTTCTCTTCCTGATATGACGAAATTTCGTAGAACATTTTAAAACGGGGGTCGTGTCTAAATTTAATCGGTCTTTCCAAACTTTGTATTTTCTTCTAAGAGGATAATTTGGGCTACAATTAGTGCAACATATTTTACTCTACTTCTTTCGTATTTTTCCGACTTAAATAAATCTAATAAATCCTTTAAAATTCGTAAAAAACTGAAACTTAAACAATTTCCACGCGCAGTGTATGATCACGTTATCATTTGGTTTAGATATCCATCTACCACCTAGTATTAACGGTTTTAGCGTAACAAAGATGCAGGATCTTTCAAGATATCATTTGGTATATTTTCATTACCCCCTGGATGTTATAAAAATACTCATTTTAGCTCTGGTTTGTTATGAAAACGACCTAGTCACGCTCGAAACTGCCAATGGTACTGATTTAAAATATCAGGAATCACTTTGCAAGGTGGTAGCGTAACTCTGCACCAGAAAATTACTTGGAGAAGTTTATCTTCTGCATTTTGTCACACAAGTTTATAGCTATATCTATATAGCCTAAATGTAGAAAAGACATTCATTCTATTATATTTAAAATACTGTGTGTTTCTCTCTCCCTCTGCGTAACCCATTACCTTGTACACAACAGTATGCTACGTAAGTAAGTTGGCCGACTGCAGTCGGAGGCGACCCGAAGACTCCTCTTTCATTAGCTTTTACCACGAGGGTAGGGCGTCACTCCATTCTCAGATCAAGTTGACCTAGCATGCTACGGCTTAATCAAAATTCCCAACACTTCCCTGAACTACGGCACGCGATAAGAAGTTACGCTCTAGAAATGCGCATTGAGAACTTCCCGTTACTTACTTACCTTTTTACAAATGCATGAAAAATATCAATGATAAAACAAAATCAAGATATAACAATACGGTCGTTTAGATTTATTAACATCAAATTGTCCCTTTTCTATCCACTTGGTGACGGAAGGTACCTACTCAAAAATCATACCATAAATCAGAGTTTCGTTTTAACTCACACCACGAACCTAATATACTAACGTCAGCATATATGATAGATTATAATTTGTAGTACCGTTACACTGGTATCATTTTTTTAGGATACACTAGGTCGTTAAGGTTGGTCATAATGCGAAGTATAGATGGAAATCATTGAACTATTCCGTTTTGTAAAGCTTTTATTATTTTATTATATGACTATATTGAGAATGCTGTCAGTCGATTTGTGAACTGATGTACCAATGTTTTAGTGAGCTGATACGCTGATACCATATTATCGGACTTTCTATCGACAGATTCGGTAAGGCCATATATTTCCAAGAATTTTTTTAATGCACATGTTTGTATTAGGAAAGCAATAGGGTATTGTTCGTTTCACTCAATAAATACTGCGAGGCATTCGATCAATTTTAAATCTGAATAGGGAAAGAACAGGAAAGGTAGAGCAGTAAATCAAGATGACCAAAACTATTCTAATCTATGGTAAGTGATTCATAATGACAATTTTAAACAGGAGTATTTGGTTAAATACTATCCGTAAGACGTTATCGTAATTTAACAATCATTGAACACTTGAAGAAATAAGAAAAGTCGTACGACGTTGTTCTAGCGTCTTTACTACGGACATTGAACAAGTATTTGCCCATTGGGCTGCAATTTATAATCACCAACTGATATCATTCATTTGCTTCTATTTTAGTTGTCATCTGCATTATATGGATTGTTCATGTGACGGCTCTCACACAAGACTTTGATAAGTTGACTGTACAGCAGGTGAAAAACAGGGCGGAATCAACTATTAGAAGAATGCGATTTATCTTGGCAGAACTTCAAGATAAAACGGTAATTATGATCTTACATTTATATATTTAATCTGTTTCTCCAAGATTTGTCTTGAATATATTAATGGTACTTGAGTTTGAAGTATTCATATTAATTAATACGTACATATAAATAGACTTATAATTGCAATGTGAGGAACAAATTAATCTCATTTAGTATAGCTCAAAATACATAACTTTCAAATTAAAATTGTAGGAAAATATATTCGGCAAAAGCAGCAAAGTAAAGATTTGCATAGATGTAATGGCACTTGACACAAAAAATGTAAGTAGCTATAACTTTAAATTGAAAGTACTATTATGGCGGTGCGAAGGATGAATCCGTATAACAGGAATGGGATGCAGTGTCAGTTCAAATCTTAAGTTATCCTTAGCTTCTATAAATCTACTAACTTACCTGTTTAGAAAAATAAATTGTACATAGTGCCATAATTTATTTCACATAAGGAAAATAAATGAATATCGTTTATTATTGTTGCAGGACCTTGATACGATGGCATTATATCAAGCTATAACAACAAAGTTATATGGTGTGATACAATCGATTGATGTAGATGAGAAAAATATGATGACTATGGCGAATATGACAATGAAACGAATTACGTTACTAGAAGAGCTTGAGAAAGTGATGGTTAGCTTTGCAGAAGTTAGTCTTACCTTGCAAAAGGCAGTTCAGGTATGTATGAATGGTACTAACCTTGATAAAATAATGTTATTATAACAAAAACTGTGTGCTGTAAATCTCGATTTCTAAATCTCAATTTTCTTAGATTTGCCTATTTAGACCGACTATTCTTTAGCTTCGTCTTCGTTTGGCTTTCGCCGCCATTTTGTTGCTTGGCGGAAATGTCTTGTTTGTCGCAATAATGATGTGAAAGGACACTGCGTACGGTATAATATGTCTTCGTGTACTGAATGTTTATTAAAACGCGAGAAAATACACACTTCCTGTTCATAAAGTACCATGAACATATCTGGTATTCTTATAGATTTATATTTATTTAGTATTTTGAAAAGAGAAGCCGTATTCCAAAGAAACAACCTGTACTTTCTGAAAAGTATTTTATCACATTTCCAATGGTGAAGAAATGCTACGGTAAAGTAAAGAATCCAGATCAACAAAAACGTTTAATCTTTGCGCACGCAGAATTGACATTTCTTAAGATGCTGTTTAAACTAGTATCTAGCGATATAAAGAAGATGACCCACATATAGTTTGGTTGGTTTATGCGTATGAGTATCAAATGAACGAAGCAATGTTCACAGCGTAAAATACTACCGAAGCTAGTTCTGTATATCCTAGTGAATTCTTTATTACCATATATGTCAGTACAAAGTCAATATTTGGGGATATACGGGGGCAGTTTCTTCAGTATTTCACACTCTGGTTTTAACGGTGCAGGCACTGAAGTAGAAGTAGAGTAAATTATTTAGTACTATTTCATAACAGTAAAATATATAAAGTTTTTTTATTTTATTTGATTTTATTTGATGAATGAGTTTGTTTTGTAGAACATGTGACGAATGCTAAACTTTTTTTTTTATAAGAAATAGATTTATAAGAAAGAGTTCTGAATTTCGGTCAAAAATTAAGAAACACAGAACTGAGAATTGCAAACGGCAATTCAATTTATTCGGAGTTTGTTTTGACGTACGCTATATTGTTCGGGTTAAAGTAAACTAACACTTTTATAAGTTCCAATGAGCCATAATTGTACCTAAAATTTCCTCAGTAGACTCCTTCCCTGCAAGATGTTCATGACGATATTTCAAACTTTAAAAGTTTGTACACTTCCTCCCGAAACAGAACAATATAAGGTAGAGAAACTGATGATGTAAGATATGACTTGCTAGACGGAAGTGATACGTTGTTTTATCCACAAGGCTTACTTATAAATTTGTTTAAAATCATTAAGCTTTTCTTAACGATTAATATACTTAATTATTTTATGTTAGTTTATTAGTTTATTAATTAGTTTATATAATACATTTATTTATCTATATATATTTGTATCGTACATATCTATATATTTATAGAATATAATGAATGTATTTCCCAGCGTGTATAATTTAATCATCTTATTCATTTTCTGTGATAGCACGTCTTGAGAGTGTTTAACGGTAGGTGGGAAGTATATCACATATTTCTGTGTTTCTCTAGTCGGCCTGTTTCTCAAGTCGATTTGAGTTGCGTGTGCTCAACCTCGTTCCCAGGGCTTCTTACCTTTTTGAAACACAGAAGAGCGACGAAGAAAGCTCTGGCCTCTGTCAGTCAATTCTGCAAACTGATTGGCCCTGGGAACGAGGTTGACGTGTGCTGTAAATCTCGATTTCGCCCGATTCACGTTTTGTCTTCCAATCTTCTTAGATTAGCCTATTTAGACGGACTATTCTTTAGCTTCGTCTTTGTTTGGCTTTCGCCGCTAATTTTTTGCTTTGCGGAAACAACCATAACCGAGAGTTCTTACGCTTTGGATGTATAAGTTACGTTACTTAAATTCTATAGAGAAAAAGAAGCTAATGTAGTTGAAATGCAAACATTTTTATCAAAAATGTTTTAGTTCAGTATTTTTTATTAATCTTATGTAAGCGGATGCTTGACTAAACATTATCATCCAGATTTAGTCCGTCGAGCAAAGCTACTTATTGATATTTTCTGATGTCATACAAATTGTCGAGTGAAAAAAATGATAGGATTTGATTACTGACTATTTTTATTGAAAGCACCACGAAATTATTTGGTACATCATTTCTATGGTACAAAAGTGACATCCTTAGGTTATTAATACCGTCGTTTCAAGTCTTTCTCGGATTTTTCCTTTTTTTGAACAAACATGCAACTTCAATTGGATGATCAGTATCTGACTTTCGTTGGGAAAATAAATAGAATTTAACTCTATTACTACTGGGCTTTTTAGGGTTCAGTAATACTCTATAACTATTGAACCACTTGTAGTATTTGGATGAAACTTTCCACAATTATAGTCCATAATAAAAGGAACAAATTGGTACTAATTTTTATTTGATGACGTCAGTATTTATCTGATGACGCATCACAAAAAATATAACATAGCTATTTTTTCTTAAATCATGTAAGTAACCGAAAGATTCCTCAGAGAATCCACATCAGTTAGTGGTTTTTCCAGAATACGCCCCAACCATCCAGTACTAATGGAGAGTAACGAAGCGTATGTTATTCAAAGCGGAAAAACTATCGATTATGATTGTTATTAGCGTGCTTTTTAGTTTTAAATATTTTCAGAGGGTTTTCGACACAAACCCTATTCTGTAACAGGGAGGGAGTGTAAATTTACAATGATGTTTTAGTGTTTGATTTTACAGAGCTTTACACCCGTTATGTTTTACACTGACAATTTGGTTCCAGTTTTTAGGGTAGAAAAAATACAATATATATTTGTTTATACATCCTGTGACATCGAAAATGAATGTCTTATACGATTAAAAATTTTAAAACTTTTCTTATAATTTAACTAGGATCATAATTTTCTCTTGGTAACTGTATTTTTAACAGGTGGTAAAAATAAATTTCCAAAAGTTTTTTTTTTTACTTATTTTTGCTTGAAAAACGTTCTGACCAATATTGGTGACCAAAAGTATTTTCACCTAAAATTTTATTTTTTACCACCTGTTTTAATAACGTCATCATAATACAAACGGCACTTCATAGTCATGGGTATAAATGATGTTGATTCCTTCAGGAAAATATATCCTTTTTGGTCAATTGGTTGGCAAATTTGACCAAAATTTAAAAGTGCTTCGTTTTTGATGAAAATTGGTACATGAACAAATTTGATGGCGCTGATTCCAAATCTGGTATCTATTTTTCAAAATTCTGACTAAAAATATCCTATTTGGTCAAATTTTAGGCACTTTTTGGCCAGAGTGAATCGTTTTTTATAAAAATTGATATTGGATCAAGTTGGATGGTGCTGTTTCCAAATGCGGCATCAATTTTTCGATATTCGGACCAAAACGTTTTTCCACATTCTGGCCAAAAATTAAAAGTGTTTTGTTTTTGATGAAAATTGGAATGGGACTAAATTTTATGGTGCTGATTCCAATCCTCTACCTTTCCTCTGCTGGGGCTCTTTCTTTTGGCGGTTGCCTGTGCCTGTGGTACTTGCCTGTCGCTTTTGGCTCTGTTACCTTTCCTTTGCCCACTTGCCTCTGCCAGAGATCCTTCCTTTGCCGGTAGTCTGGTGCCTTGGCTCTCATGCCTTTCTCCCCCCCTCCTTGTCTCTGTCTATGTTTGCTTATACTAGGCATTTCCTCTTCTGGGGATTTAAATTCCTATGCTTATTCCTCAATTTGGTCTTTGCCTGTTGGCTGTATTCTTATGCCAGCTTGCCTGTCTGTCTTAAAAATTTTGCTTGCAAACAAAGTAGCGCGCTCATGCTTCGCAATCCTTAAATATTGACATAGCTATATAACCGGGTAGGTGTTGAATACCTTAAATTCTTCCAATCTCATAATTATTTATTACGTACGGGTAGTAATAAGATCATCTTTTTACACTGTAATTACGCAAGTTTCTTAAGCATACTGCTAATTAAATTTATAATGTTCTATGAATATATAAGTATAAAGTATGCATATAATATACAGATAGAATAAATACATGTAATAAGAAAATACAATTAAAGTAAAATAATAGTATAATGCAAGTCTTGTGTTTAAATTTAAAAGCATCGTTGGTAGATCCTCTCAACAACGTATCATTTCCCTGTAGCACGCTATATATTACATCATCGTATTCTATGTATTTCTCTTTCGAGAGGAAGTGTAACTGGTTTTAACGGTTGAAATGAGTGATAGGGTAAAACAAAATCAACAGTCGCTTGTCGGCCGAAAGATTTCGGCTGTAAAAGCTCTATGTTGTATTCAGCCTAACGTATTCTCATGTTAAGTTCGGATAGTTGTAATGGCAATCCATCAATATAAAATTTAATTAATAGCTATTGATTCTTATTGCTCTCATTTGTCATGTAAGTGGCATAACCAGGGCACTATATTTCAAGTCATTGCCAGTCAATACATCGTCGTACATCCGATCATCATTTTTCGCAGGATTTACTGATACAGCCAGAATATCTTCTATTAAACCATTCCAGTCCGGCTAAGTTGTTCTAAACTCGACACCTTTTAGCTGATGAGGCGGTCTCTCTTGGAATCTAACGCTCTCTCCTTTGCATTATTAAAAAGAGAAGGGATTTTCATGAGAATACTAAATAAAGATCTTTGTGGTGAAGATTCTTAGTCTTATTCAAACGGCAATTAAATTGTGATAATAAGATATTGATATGATCTATTATAGTTTCTATTGTTAACGTATTTTAAACATACAGAACATAATAGATCAGATTTTTATACGAAAAATGACTATCATTTTATGAATCAGCAAAAAGTGCCGAAAAAAAAAATAAAAAAAAAAATTAAATATGATCTTATTTTCCAGAGTTAAACCTCAAAATAGACTTGCATTGCCAAACTAACGACAAAACCAAACGCACACAGAAATTGAAAAATCACCTCATTGACCAGGGCATGCCGATAAAAGGGGTTCGTATAAGTGGAGAGTTAGCACTTTGGAGAGTTAGAAAAAAAAGTGGAGAGTTATGGATGGAGAGTTAGCATAATGTGTGACGTCATGATTATATTTTTGACGTTATTATAAGTAACTTTCCATTTATGCGAGCCGTTAAGAAAATGTAAAGTTAAATTAAAGTTAAATTATATCGCCTCGCAGATTCATATTGTTGTTTTAAATTTAAAACACCATCGTTTTGTTTTTCTAGTTACAAATTCCTTGAAAAACGTACTTTAAAATGTACTTTAAAAACCTATCTAGAACTTTCTTGGATGTCTTTATACTACACTACTCTTTGTCTTGTGTATGGATAAGCCAAGAGAAATATCGATAAGTCCAATGCATAGCATACATACAACAAATATTATATATATGTAAAACTGAAGAGAGGAAGCCAGCAAGCTAGTCCACCATATCACAATAGGTACTTTAGGGATATTGACTGGCACAAGTCACATAAGCTGGAGAGGCGACTCCGCATGAAGGTAGGGAACTCGAGAAGGAACATCACCAGCTTTCCCCTCATTATGGAGAGAGCAGATTCTCAAGTTGTACGTAAGAGACGACAACAAAAGCACCAGCGCTGGGTCCGGCCGTAGAAGCTATAGAAAAATGAATACAAGTGCTCAAATGTGTTGCTGCATCGCGTATATGAACCACCTTTGATATAACTATAACGGTAATTCTACATAAAACTAAAGTTTTCTCAAGACATAAAGCACTTTGGAAATATCCGGTTATTCCCCAGTGTTTACCTTTTGCAAGCAGCCATTTTGAAAATTCTGTCCCTTTTAAAGTAGACTGGATCGAGTAAAAATTGGTATAAAGTGTCTCTTTCTTGTGACTATGTATAAACATTTGAGACAAGGTGAAATTTGTGTAAAAATTTTGAATTTCAACTTAGACAAAAAATTAAATTAAATCTTGATTAGTACGACAAACTGCACGGAAATTCGCATTTGTACCAAAAGCCTGCTTAGGCTGCTAGAAGCAACAAAATGTGTATACTCGATAAATCTCTGAGATAAATAAATGGTCATTTTCAGCATTTAGGTTTTACTTGTGGTGTGTATTGCTTGCTAAAATTCGAATATAGTCTCATAATTTATGTGAGGGATTGTAGCCATGTTTTAAATTTTCTTTTCTTGTCGTTCATTAATAACTAAAAATGTATTTTATCATAGTATGTACATTATATAAACAATATAAATGAAATAAAATATATTATTAAAAGGTGTTGCTAGAAACAAAAAAGAACAAAAAAAATGAATAATGTTTTTTTCTCAAAAAGTTGCTACAATCTATGGAAAGACTACTTCGAGAACATTTCGGAAAAGAACATGTGTAAAAAATAAAAACAAGAAAACAAGAAACAAATATAAACTAAGCATCACATTTTGATGCATCAAAAGCTATATAAAAATCGTCAATTTCTTTAATTACATGATGGGAGAGACTCCCTCTGATGCACATCAAACACGAACATGACGTTCCTCTGTTTTAATTCAATCTAAATATCAGCTTAAATCGCATCCAAAGAAATGTATATTCTGCGTGTGCAAAGATTGAACGTTTTTGTTGGTCTAGATTCTGTGTTATACCGTGGCATTTCTTCGCCATTGGAAATGTATGAAAATAGTCTTCAGAAAGTACAGGATGTTTCTTTGGAACACGGCTTCTTTTTTTAAAATACTAAAAAATAGAAATCAATTTACAAATTGAAAGAATAGCAGATATATTCACGGTATTTAATGAATAGGAACTGTACGAACTACTTCTTGTTTCAATAATCATCAAATTTGGTATTGGTCATGGTCATGCAGCGTTGTATGAAGTGTCAATAACTTATTAAACTTTATTTATGACCTTCGTATAGAGGATAAAAAGAAATGGATTTCAAAACAGATCCATTATTTTAAATGCGATTATATGAAACAAAAAAACATTGTTCTAACGTTATTTTGCTGAATTTGAACAGTTTTTGCCGGCTGGGTTTAGATTTCTCTGTTGCCATAAAATAACTTTGATCTATTTACAATCAATGTTTTTTGTGATAAGACGATAACATAAATTATTGTATAAATGGCGCACATCAGTATTTATTTAATTTAAGTGCGTTACATTCGTCACTCTGTTTTTGGCCTCCGTATAATTCCATATTGTGCCAAAATTTCATTAGAAGATTGCCGCATCATAGATACGATGCAATGAAAAAGTAGCTAGAAATAGACATAGTATAGCAAGTATACTTTGATCAACGAACACCTCGTTTCCATTGTTTTATGGAAAGGTCTATTACTAATTTGATACGAATACTTAAATAAATTTTGACTTGGAACAGCTCTGAAGCGAATATCAAATTTTCAACTTCAACCTGAAGACTAATACTAAACATAGACTGAAACAAAAAATATTTAAAAGCTGTTTGGTATTCATTTCTATTATTCAGTTATTAAAACGACAAAGAGAAAACCGCAAATAAGCGAATGCAATATAAAATGTCCACAAAGAAATAAAACAGTTTACATGTTGTCTTGGCAACATATTACATATATGTACTATATTAGGATATTGTAATATACTACAATCATAATACTACCTG
Source organism: Neoturris breviconis (assembly GCA_032360805.1). NCBI lineage: Eukaryota > Metazoa > Cnidaria > Hydrozoa > Anthoathecata > Pandeidae > Neoturris > Neoturris breviconis. Next base: position 12,996 of record JAULBZ010002140.1, read on the forward strand.
AATTGCCTTTTGTAAGGTAAGATCAACTTCTGCAAATCCAACCATCACTTTCTGAAGCTCTTCTAGTAAAGTATCTCGCTTTAGTGTCGTATTTGCCATATTCGCCATATTTTCCTCATCTACATTAATCGATTGCATGACACCATATAACTTTCTTGATATAGCTTGGCATAATACCATTGTATCAAGGTCCTGTAAAAAAATGTGTTATTACATGAAATACAATCGTAAATCAAATAGATTTCTGTCCTCAAAATCGTCATTTTATTGCCCATATATAGTCATATAGTATCTATTTTTTGTTGCAAAACATGAGTTAAAAGAAATAATGCCACCATGTACATTGATTTTGTCAAATAAGTTTAGGACAATACAATTGCCAGAGATTGGCTAATATGAACTCACACTGCATTCCAAGGTCATAAATGTACCAACCTACTGCGTTATAGAAAACAATATGAAAATAAGATAAGAGTTTGTTTATCCGCATGGTGATAAATATTGAAAATCTTTATTATTTCTCATAAAACAGATTGGCTAAATACATGAAAAGGTATTGACTGCTCAAAGTAGAAATTTATTGCACGAAAATAAATTCTTTGTTATCCATTTCCTGCACAAAAAGGAATTTATTTCATCGCAACGAAATTATACTTTGAGCAGCCAACACTTTCTCTTCATGTATTTATGAATATGTCACAATACATGTCCATATTCAGTCTTTCGCGATGCAATAGTAATTCTACACATTTCTGTTTTTGTACTTACATTTTTGGTGTCAAGTTTCCTTACACGTATGCAAATCTTTGCATTTCTGCTTTTACCGAATATATCTTCCTATAATTAAAAATGACAGGAGTACTGGTAATGCTCTAGTCGACAAGTTGGATAGTTGGGAAGTTAAGTTTTAGTCAATGGGGAACCCTAAAACCTTTCCGATAATAACTTTCTTTTGCATTAGCCACATTATTGAATATTGCAAGTCTTTTCCAAATATATTATACACAAGTGAATCAAGTTTCAGAGCTTTTACTTCATTGGTTACGCAATTTCCTAGTATTTACTATTATCTGTACTAATTTTTATTAAGAAATTCAAATTAGGTTAGAAGTTATGGGGTAGGGCAATCCTCCCCTTGTCCCACAGATAAAATATGCTACCCAAAAAGACCCCAGATAAAGACAAATGTTGGAGTAATAAATTCTCACCTATATACGACCGTTCAGAATTCACTCTTTCAGTTTGTCTACATTTTTAACTTCGGAAACAGAAATCACTAAAGTCCTTACCCCGGAGTATCAAATGAGCCTGATGTCTACCCGAGATGTACAAATATTAGAATTGGCAAAATATTCATGAAATAACAAATATGGAACAACAAAGCATCTATGTCACACCTACTTCCAAACTCTGTTTTGATCTGTAGTCATTTTGAATCGTGTAACTCTGGGTGGGGGGAGTTAGGTGGGCGGGTCTTTATTTACATTTTAAATTGGCCATTAAGAAGTCTAAAAAGTCTTTTCGCACATTAGGTAGTTGTAGAGTATCGTCAAATAACCGAGAGGGGTGCATTCCAAATGGGGTTAATTAATACGTGTCACGAAACGACTACATTGTATATTGGCATAATAAGTACGTTCTAGTTAATTCAGAAATACTTATCCGAAACAGGCCTGCCGTTTTCCTTGATATTTGGTACGGCTGTTTATGTTCATAATAGAGATGCCAAAATACGTTCTGAAAGGTGGAGCGAATCACGCAATTCGCGAATAGGTTAAAGCAAGAAGAAATTAACGCAATCCCATAATTACCGTTTTATCTAGAAGTTCTGCGAAGTTATTTTTGATTCCCTTAATAGCTCCTTTTACTTTGTTTTTCACCTGCCCCACAGTCAACATTTCAAAGTTTTGTGTGAGAGCTGACACATGCACAATCCACATAGTGTAGATGACAACTAAAATAGAAACCAAACAGAAATAATACTTTATTATTATGAAAAATTAAGAAAGGAAATAGGAAATTTATCACGAATGTGGAAATTTGCGGTAATTCTTTTCAGATTAATTTTCACCACTTTATTTTCCCCTCTAATTTCCTCCTCCTCAATAATTATTTTCGAAAATTTCATAGGCGAAATTCCGTCATCGTTAATTTTTCATAATAAGATAATAACAAGTTGATTATGATAAACGATACAAACCTATTCACAAATATATGAAAACGAGATGTTGGCTGCTCAAAGTAGAACTCGTTGACATGCAATTACGTCCTTTTTGTGCACTACAGTGCACAAAAAGGAAGTTATTGCATTGCATCGAGTTCTACTTTAAGCAGCCAACGCCCATGTATTTGTGAGTAGGTCTGTTATATTTATAATCGCTTATAATCTGTTCAACTATGTTGATATATCGTTACGTCTACGTAGGCGGTCTATATTTTGCCTGGGATTGCCAATGCGAATCACATACCATAGATTATAGTAGTTTTAGCCATTGTGATTATCGGATAAATCTTGATTCTTTCTATTAAAATTTCTCTTTTCGTGCAGATTCAGATTTAAATTTGATTGAACACTTCACAGTATTTATTGCGTGAAACAAAAAATACCCTATTGATGTTCAAATACATTGAAAGAACATTTACCATAAAAATAACCGTAAATGTGTTCTTACCACATCCATCAAAACAAATTCCGAATATAATTTATCAGCACGTCAGTTCACCAAACTACTCTCGTCATTCAACGTTGCCAAACAGTAAACGCAATTACTAAAGTAGTTAATTGATGAGTGGTATTAAAAGGCTGTTTCAGCACATCATTCCCAAAGTGAGTATCATGCATATTTGAGTTACAGGTACCTGTTTTCTGGTAATGACAATTTACAGGCGTGTGCACTCAAGTGTGTAGGGCAGCGATTAGCAAGTAGATATCTCCGGCATTAACAAAATGGAGAGTTGACCATTAACTATAACTCTGCACTTATTTTAACTGTTACAAAAAATGGGGAGTTAGCTGTTAGGGTTAAGAGCTAACTCTCCATTTGACTAACGTTAGTTCTGTTAGTTAGAGAGTTCACGAAAATAGGGAGTAGCAGTCGTACAAAGTGAGCGTGGTGATCCATAACTCTTCGCTTTTTCATAACCACATTTCTTAGGCGACCCGTAGTTTCATTTATTCGTTACTGTACATGTTTAATTTCACAGTGATAAAAAAATCTTTCAAAAGCAAAAATGTGAACTGTGTAATGAAGAATACATATCAGTAAAGAGAAAGGTATTAGCGTTTATTGCAAAGAGAACAATAAAAAGAAACAATAGCGTTCAAGAATCTTTACCGCAGATTTTATTAATTTTTTTTGTCTATTGTTGGGATGTAGATTTAGGTTGCTCTTTGCATTGTAAATTGCAAACTGATTTGTACAGTAATAAATCTCGTTATAAATCTTATTTGTAACCATTTTAAGTTTTAATTCACCACAAGGCGTACCTTTTCTAAGTACGAAAGTAGAAAAAATGCGTTCTGTGTTTAGTTATATGAGTATTTCATGAATAAATTAACCATATAAAACCAGGGCTTTTAAGAGGTCTAATAATACGAAAGGGGGAGGGGGGAGTTTGGATAATATGTTTGTAAAAGGTTTTTGGTCAGCCGTTTTCAAATACAATAACGTGAAAAGTCACCAATTTAGTACGAGCAGCGGATCAGAATTTATATACGGAAATTTTGGGGGTCGTGGTACAAAGTGCCCTCCGTTGGTAAATAGGGTTTAGTATGTTTACATCCGCCATATAGTCATATCATTTAATTTTCTCACGTTTCACTACACAGTATATTAAAAAATACAAGGAAGATCACGATCTTGCTATAAGTAATAAATGTTAAAAGTTCGTCTTGCATGGATTTATCAAACTTCCTACCTAACTGACTTTTAAATTCAAAAGATTAGCATTACTCAATTTTAAATTAGTTATAGTTTTCTTGTCCCATTCAAAGATATGGTCGAACTTTCAACTATGATCACTCAGTGATCTCATTTTTCTTACCTTCTCCGTTTTGAGATCGCGATTATTATCTTTTGTACGCTAATCAAATGCTCGCTTAGACCTTAGACATACACTATATATTGTTCTGTTTTTCCATTTTCACTTTACTTTTGTTTTTGACAAGACTTTCCGTAATGTATCACTCGAGTAAAATGTGCGCTAGTGCCAGCGATGAATGTAACTCTTGTTTTATGACGTTTTCAAGTTTGCGCTTAGCAATATTGCGTGTGACTTTTGTTATATATTTTTATTATAATCTTTACTCACTAAAGTATTAAAGATGAACGTTTGTTATATGAAGAGCTGATCCATTACGGCATTGCGCAATGTATAAAACTATATAACTCTTCAAAGTTTCATCTCAGTCCTATTAGTCGTTCAAAAGTTTTGGAAGGGGCGGAATCCTGATAGGATTGAGATTAAACTTTGTAGTGTTGTAGTCTATCACAAAAGGAACAAAATGGTACCAAATATGTTTTGCTGAAGTCAGCATTTTTCTGATAACGTCATCACAACTAATTTGAAATGGCTCAATTTCTTTAAAAACTGTACTTTCTTAGAATTTTGATTAAAAGAGTTCTGCAAATTTTCTTTTCATTCTGTTTGCAGTTTTGGTTATACTTAAATGTTAGTTTTTAGCAAAAATGTTGGAAAATACCAAATTTTTAATCCGGTGGTAAGAGCTATAGTTCAAGTATTATTCTGTGTGTCGTGAATGGGCTTTCTATACACATGGACTTTCTTATGTCAATGATCTCACAAAATATTTTTATCTAAACTGATTTGTAAAATATTTTTAATTCACTTCCACCCCTTACTATTCCTATTTTTGATGAGGAGATGATTTGAATGATTTGTACATCACCATTTTTGATTATATAAAACATGAAATTAAATACTTTTTATGATTTTATGAAAACTCTTAACAGAATATAACAAATATAAAAATATTTTTAGAAATAATTGTCACAACACCTTGAAGTGTAAAATACAAGAGAAATGTATATTTTCAAAATTTATTTCTACTTGGGAGGGGGGGAGGGTTGTTTCAACATAACTTTTACATAACTTTTGAATGAATAGCTTATACGACTAGAAATTTTGGGACTTTTCCTAAAATTTATCTATGATCATTTTGAATAAAAAAAATTGGTAACTAGAGATAATTTTCCCCTAGTAACCAAATTTCTGACAGGTGGATAAAAAATAGTTATCCCCAATTGTTTTTTTGTCTTATTTTTGCTTGAAAAACGTTCTGACCAATTATGGGGACCAAAATTTTTTTCACTTTAATTTTTTTTCAGCACCTGTCATTACTTGATGACATCATCCTAATTAATGACGTCATCAAAAAATTGATTATGCCAAAATGTTAATTATGTGATGAACTAATATTCTGGAGAGTTTCAACACTACAGCATAATCCTTTCAAAAGTTAAAATGTACATGTAAGAGTGTCAAGTAAAATATATATAGATATATTCAATCTCTGGACATGGTGTTTCGCTGATGTTACAGTCCATCAGCAGAGCTCAGAATGAGCGTGAAATGTCATTGGACCAGATTGCTCAAACTAATACTAGAGCAGTGGGCGTTGCATTACGTTAATGGTTACCTAACACATTCACAGAGTGCTCAACAACAGACAAGTTGAAGGAACATATATATTCAATCTCTTGACACAGTGTTTCACTGTTGTTACAGCTCATCAGCAGAGCTCAGAATGTCATTGGTCCAGAGTGCTTAAACTGCCACTAGAGCAGTGGGCGTTGCATTACGCTAAACGCTACTAAGACATTCACAGAGTTTTTTATATTCAATCTCTGGCCCCGGGTTTTTTTTGGTTGTTACAGCTCATCAGCAGAGCATAGAATGAGCGTGAAATGTCATTGGACCAGAGTGCGATATTAGATATATACATATAAATATTAGATCAAGTTTTACGAAGCTAGGCACTGCTAGCTCCTCTCTCGAAATAGAGTTCTAAACATCCCCCATCCATATAGCGTCGAAGTAAAGGCGAATCTTCACTAAGCGAATTCATTCGCGTGAATTTTAAATGGACAGATTACATTGTTTGAAATTGACGTCACTTGTCAGATGACGTCACTTTCAAGTAATGTAATGACTACACCAGGGTGCGCTATAATTCCCGGGTGCGGAAGCGCAGTACACCTTCTGCGAACCATGTTCAAGACAAGCGGGTCAGAAAACAGGACATTGTTTTGATTTGTTTCGACAACAAACAGCAGAATTCAATGCAACAATGTAATGCGGCTTCTTAGATATCAAACTTTGTAACGCGGCAAATCTGATGAAAACAACTATACAACTGTGCGGAATTGGTTTATTTTTTGATGATTATGATCAATAGGCGGACTTTATTTTCCAAACTAGACTTAACAGATTGAAGTTTGATATAATCTATGATTCGGAGGATTATAGTAAGTTTTTCAAGAAGAACGAATGAATATTTTCATCGCTGACGCAGAATTATTATTTCATCAGACAATCTCCGGTTTTGTTTACAC
>JAULBZ010002141.1:0-19569 GCA_032360805.1 Neoturris breviconis
TATGGTCTCCCTTCAATAGTAGCATTTAACTTTATTAATTTTTCCTTAGCCAAATATATTTTGTAACTACTATTGATGAATAAAATATCTTATCTTATCTTATCAGTCAGCTACCATATGGGCACATATGTGCTACTACACACATACACCACATACTCAGCTCCCCGCTAGCTACTAGCTAGGACTGGTAGCTTTTTGACCCAGGCGTGTGAGTAATCAAACACAATTTTATAATGTTCGATTGCCAAATATCAACATGTTGCAACATAATCAATGTATATCGAACATTTATCTAATCGACTGATTGAAAAATTCGATTGATTTGCCCCAATCGAAAACGCTATATAAATCAACAACAATCACGATTTCTGGGAACATTTTTAAATTATTCGATTACCGTTTGATCTAGTATTCGAGTATTCGATTGTCTTAGGATTTGATTAGTTTGACTATATTTGATTAGCGTTTTCGATTCTATTCGATTAGTTGGTTAGGCAGATGGCAGAGGGGCCACATACTCAAACTGCCACGGATAACGGGACATGACCGTTATTTTACAAACCTACCCACCTATCCCTGATAACAGTCCAATATAATTTCTCCTGATTTTCATTTTCTAAATATAGCCGGATGACTTAGTTCAAAATAGCATCTTTATGGATGCTAATAATGGATCCCACCTCTCTTACACATGTTAGTGCCCATTCCTATACAAAAGTACAAAAAAATTGAAGTAAAAAGACCATGCAGAGAAGTCTCAAAATGTTTTGCAGAAGTGCTACAAAGCGTACCACCTCAGGAATGGCTGCCTAGAGTTTGGCCATTTTGTTTTTCTAATTTTATCAGGTTGCCACGAAGATAACTCCGGCACAGAAAACCCACCCACTCCCAAACGGTCATGCCCGTTATACGTGGCAGTTTAAGTATGGACGTGGCTCCTTAGTTGCAAGAAGATATGTGTTATTTTTTTTTTTTAAAAAAAAAAAATTCTTGTGTTTTAAGCTAAAAACAAGAAGCCTCAAGGCTTCAACAATTTCCGCTTAATTTCCACCTAACGGTTTTGAAAATATTTTAAATTTTCGCGATTGCTGTCTTTCGATGGATGCGATACATAATTATGCACAGGAGTATACGTAGCTCCAAAAAATAATTTGATTCACCGGTTTTCGTCCAATTCTTCTGTTTTGCTTTATTGATGTCACATGACTATCAGGGGGGATCGGGGTCAGAATTCCGGACTTTTATTCATCCGAGACCGGCCGCCGGAATGTTCGCCTAATTTTGAGGCCAGCCGCAGAAATGTTTTCTTGATAGCGAATACAAAAAAAATAAAAAAGTCTCTAAAAAACATTAAACAGGGGAGTCTGTACAGGTTTGTTTGGACACTTTTTGAGTTCTAGGTGGAGCGTTTCAGTTTTCCAGGGACAGTTAGTTACCTTATTAAAAACCTATCATTAAAGCTGATTGGCATTTCTAAACTTGGTTTTGGGTATTTTCTTTCGCTGAAAATATAAGACATTTTTAAAAGAAAAAAAATATGAATCTCGAACCGTAATGGCCTCCATTCACGATCATATTTCCTATAACTATTTTTAATGTGTTGTCTAGGCATATATCTTGCAGAAAAAAGCAAAAAAGGCACTGTCATCGCCTTCCTTTTTTCTTTTTTTTTTTGTTAAAATATTTTTAATTTGTTTTTGAAAAATACTATACAGTATATATCATTATAAAGATATTTTATTCGATTTAAAAATATTATTTACTTTTTGAGATATCTACCAATTTGTGAGGACATGTAAAAATGATTGGCTCTGAAACTAGGTCATGCCTGTCCAAAACAGCTGTGCATAAAACATAAAAAAGCAAGTACAGTAGTCATAGGTAGCTCTAGTTTTGTGCAGAAGGCAGAGAGTAACAGCGCAAAGAATCAAGATGTACTTTTCTGTTTTGCAAGAAGTACCTAACTTAAGGTCATCTTTCAAACTCTACAAATTCTGCTGTTTCTAGCAGCCTAGTATCCAGGCTCTTAGAGCGTATTCGATCTTTTGTGTATTTAGTTTTGCTACCTAAAATTTAGGGCTTTTTAAATCTAAGTAGAAATTCGGAATTTTTGCTCGAATTTTACCTTGTCTGAAATATTTATGGCATTGCTTGTAGCTTGCTAATTTAGATGGAGGAAGCAGAGAAATAAGAGCAAGAGTTGGGGTACTTTTATGTTTTGCAAATTTCTTATTACAAACAAACAAACAAAATAAAACAAAAGCGCTAACCATGCACACCGTTTATGCTCCATGTCTATCATTTTGTAAACTTGTGCACCAATGTCCTATCTTCACTAAGTAAACTTTGTTAATCTGCCATCTTATGAACTAAGTTTTGTCTCCGCGAGAAAATTTTATGCCTAACGATTATGCGATCGACCTTGAGATTAGGCGAACATTCTGGTGGCCGGCCTCGCAATTAGGCGAACGTTTCAGTTTCGATATTAGGCAAATATCTTTTTTTTGCACCCGGCCTTGAAATTAGGCATACATTCCGGTAGCCTCTTCCACAGACCAAGTTCGATTCTTCCAGATCTCACTTGGTCTGTTTCCTTCTGCAGTTCATGTAATACATTGACGTCAGAATCATTAACAGGAAATGCGGTAATGTATGATAACTTTATGCAACCAGAAAATAATTATTTCATAGCTTTGGTACCATTATTAATTATAAAGCCGCAATGAAGAGTGGAATCAAGCATATTTTAAATAAATAAATCAATAATGAATAAATTATCATAAATTGTGTTAATAAATTCTGATGTCAATGTATTACATTAACTGCAGAAGTAAACAGACTAAGAGAGAGGATCGATCATTGTCTGTAGATCAGGCTAACATTCCGGCAGCTGGCTTCGAAATAGCGAACGTTTTCGGATTATAACATTAAAATAACTGACCAGTTTCGGATGGAATGCATTTGTGCCTGGCTTCAAAATTAGGCGAACATTCCGACGGCCGGCCTCAAAATTAGGCAAACTTTTTCGGATGAATAAAAGTCCGGAATTCTAAACCCAATCCCCCTGATACATGACTAACCTGATTCGGATCTACAGGTGAAGATCGATTAACGATAATTTTAAAATGATTATTTAAAAATGACTGTGTATTTCATGAAAAAATGAAGAAAAGTACCGACCGGTACATTTTAAGTGATCATTTAAACATGTTTGACTTTCATCATTTTAAAATGATGAACTTTGAATAGAAAATTATAGACTCTATTGTTTTCCTCAAATTTTTATGGCGCTAATTTGTTTTTTTTCGTCCACTCGATCCCAAGTTTTGAGCAAAAAGGGTCTAAATTGACTTTACAGCCCAATGAACTGAAAAGGCATGGTATCCGGCTTCTATTGTATTTGAATCACAGATAGAAATTTTCTCATTTCGTTCTTCCAATGCCATCAAAGTTTATTGTGATTTAAAATCTAAAAATAAAGAATACCCATACGCGATTTTTACGTATGTTACCCTCAATCCATGGCTCAAACCTAGAAAGCTGGAACGAAAACGATTATATTCTGAAATTATCGACATGCATATGAGTCAAAACAACTGCTGATCATTACTGTGCAGATATTTCTAAAAAATCTTTAATCCACAGTGATGACGGACAGTTATTTTAATTCCTGGTACAGTAGTATATTTACAGAATTCTTTGGCATACTTTCAGTTTGTGTGGAAAGTAGCTACATATGTTTATTTGACGTTTTGTGAGTCAACAGGTGACGTTGTTGATGATCAGATAAATTTTTAACTGCTACCGTGGTAAATTTGTCTTATGATATACCTCCACCAGATAATGTAATACAACCAAGGAAAATCCCTGATATACTTTTCCACAGTGTCTCACATGTCGTAATCACTCAATTCAAATGATTTGAAGGAGCTAAAAAATAGATTAAAAAAGCTTTTTAGTATGAGCTCATTGTTTTTTAGTAGCCTCATAAAAAGCGCGCAAATGTAAGTAAACACTGTGGAGGAGGGTTTTGTAACCCAAGAATATGCCCAAACATTATTTGGTCTTATTACTACCATAGGTTGAATAACTTTAGTATTGTTGCTTATACTAGTAGGCTTGTTCAAAATCAGCAGTTAAACCCTTAGGCTGGGCAGATCCGAATGCTGACATCAGCAAAAAAAAAATTGCCATTATTTTGTTACTTTCATGATATACTATTAGCCTGCCCAGTTTCATCTTTTATACTAGTCGTTCAAAAGTTATGGGGGGGGGGAGTAGCGGAATCCACCTCCTGGCCATGAAATGTTCAACAAAGCTGGGCCTGATTAGGGTTAAGACGTTAGAATAATGTCGAACACTGTTGTTTCAGCGTCTTTACTGCAGGCTATGAACAAGTTTTGCCTACTGAGCGCAGTTGCTTGTGGACACATTTCACACTTTCATGGTCGTTATTTTGTTCAAAAACTTGCATATATATTTATATATATTATATACTTGCACTATATCAACATATATTCTATATTAGGTAATATATGTTACTGCCCCTGGCACTATATATAATAATATGCTACTTTACACTGTATATATATACTATATTATAGGTACTTTACGCTACGCTACAGTATGTACTATATGATATAGATATAAATTTAGGCCGGTTTAAAGGGCTACTTTCTATGCTGTACCTTTTATTTTAAAATATGAATCTGAAGTTTATCATCGATGGACTGATAACCTTATACAACTGTTTCTTTGTGTATTTTTAGCATGGAAAGAACTGATAGTCAGACTCTTACTTATGACAAGGAAAGTGATGAACATTTAATTCAGAGTGACGTAAGTGATCAAGGACAAGAGCAGCAAGAGAATGTTGTTGAATTACGAAGAAATCTCATTGGATTCTGGTTTCTAGGTTTGTGCAATAACTTTGGCTATGTTGTTATGCTGGCTGCTGCGTTTGATATTTTATCAGAGCAACAAGGGAAGAAAAAAACAACACATGATGGCTTTTATTGTAATCCAAGTTCAACTGGTATAGTTTTACTAGCTGATGTTTTACCAACACTCATAGTTAAATTGACTGCACCATTTTATATGCAGTATATAAATTACCATGTCAGAGTGTTCGTTGTTATCATTTTGCTTGTGGGAAGTTTATTAACTGTTTCTTATTCACCATCAGTGGCAGTCTCCTTACTAGGAGTTGTTTTTGCTAGCCTTAGTTCTGGTTTAGGTGAAATTACGTTCCTTAGCTTTACTTCTCATTTCAAGACTACCACCATATCTGCTTGGTCTTCTGGGACAGGCATGGCAGGTGTTGCTGGCACACTATCTTATGCTGGACTTATTGCAGTTGGCGTTTCTAGTCATAACACCTTGCTTATTCTACTTGCAGTTCCTGCCATATTTGCTGTTACGTTTTGGATTCTTATTAAAATGCCAAATGATATAAAATTAGTTTCCGCTCCGATTGAAAAAAAACCATTGCTTTCAAAAACAGTACTTAATAATACAGGTCAAGACAAAACCAAATTTATGTCATTAAAAATGAAAATAAAGTTATTGGTACCTCTATTGAAATATATGGTGCCATTGTTCCTTGTGTATTTAGCTGAATACACCATCAACCAAGGGCTTTATGAATTGTTATATTATGGGAATTCTGCCTTAAGTCAAGCTAGTCAATATAGGTGGTTTCAAGTTGATTACCAAATTGGCGTATTTATTTCACGATCATTTGTGAATGTATTTCAAGTAAAGAAAATTTTCATCCCAGTAATTATTCAATATTGTGTGTTGGTTTTGTTATTATTCGAAGTTTGTTTTCCGTTCATTACGCATATTTGGATAACTTTTCTTGTTATATTTTTGGAAGGATTATGTGGTGGAACTGTTTATGTTAATGCGTTTTACTTGCTTTCTGAAGAAGTTGCGATTGAATTTCGGGAATTCTCTATGGGAGTTGCAAGTATGGCTGACTCTTTTGGTATTGCAATTGCCGGAGGGATTGCGATACCAATCCATGAGGGCTTATGTAAATTGAAACTTAGATCTATATCTTAAAAATTCTAATATTATTACTAGTTGTTTGAAATTTCTTACTTAGCATTGTTCCAGTGTGCGCAAGTAAAAATGACTAATGTGCGCTGGAAATGTTTCTACGGCACACTAGGCAATTTATTACTGAATCTTAAATATGCTACTACTGCACACTAGATCAGTAGTTACTGCGCACTAGATTTTTTGCTATTGCGTGCAAGACATTTTATTAGTGTGCGTATAAAAGACACTACTGTGCACACTAGACTATTCACCAGTCCATTCACTACTGCACAGTAACAGGTGCACATAAAGTGACAGTCCAATTTTTAGTGTGCAGTGGCAATGTTCTAGTGCGTAATAAAGACAAAAAAATTGTGCACGTTAAATGCTCTGTCTAGTGGGCGCATAATAAATTTTATTATAATACATACAAATAATGTTCTTACTGCACACTAGTCCTGAATTTATTGTGCAGTAGAGAAACTCTTACTGCACAAAAGATTTAGGGCTTGTGCGCAGCAAATCAACAGATACAAAAATATGGAAGCTACAAGGCTCCTTAAGTTTGCATAGGATTTCTTTTCTAACCAAAATAAGGGATGCCAGTAGAGTCCAGTCAATGATGCCTAACAAATTGGTTACCCTTTATTAAATTAGAAGAAAAATTTCGTATCAAGTTAGCAAGTTTATTGTACCTATCAAAAATCTGCAAGCCGGGTTTTTTGAGTTTTGATATCATATTTCTAGATTTTTTCTATTTCCAGATTTTAGTGACAGTGTTTAAAAGGCTGAAATATTTACTGTATATTAAAAGTTAGAATCAAAGTGGAATTTTGCAGATTTTGGAAAAAAAAATCAACTTTTTATTAGATGAACGACTGGACCAATTTTCATCTTTTATCTAATTTATTCATATATAAGTCTGGTTATATTATTATATTATATACATTATTAAAATAGAGTAAAAACTGTTTCTTAAGTCATCAAAATTAAAATTACATGAAATTTATTTTACATTCAATTTTATATATTATATTGAGATATTATTACCAGTTTTTTTTCTCTTCCGAGATTTTAGTGACAGTGTTTAAATGGCTGAAATATTTACTAAAAAGATGGACATTTTAGATATAATTTACAACTCTTTGTTAGGCACACAATTGGACCAAGTTTCATCTTTTATCTAATTTATTATGGGTGCAAATGCAAGTCGACTTGGTTAGTAATTACATAACCTTATTCGGCCTAGGGGGTCATGGTGGGGGAGGGAGGTTGGGCTTGAAGAGCCCCATACTTTTGTTGATTACTTCTATACCGATGCCTTATTAAATTAGATAACTTGATATATTTCCTACAATTCATCTAGTAACATTTTATACAAAAACAATTAGTAACTAGGCACAATTTTCACCTAGTAACCAATTTTTGAGAAGTGGTAAAAAAAATTGAAAAATTAGTTCTTATTTTGCCCTAAACTAGTTTTAAAGTTTGGATGGGCTATTACTATCACTTTGCGTCTTAATAGACCGTGTTTCCAAAGTGCTATCATTTTGAAATTCGGTACCAGCATTCAGACAATATTCTGGAAGGGCTTGCAAAACATCTTTTGATTTCAGTCCCGAGTTTTGGGCAAAAAGGGTCCAAATTGCAGTTTCAGTCTAATGGACTCAAAAGGTGTGGTACTGTCCAGAAATAATTTGGTTATGACATTCTGGGCAATATTACGAGACTGCTGGCAAAATGTTTTTCGATTCCGTCAATTTCGGACCGAGTATTGGCGAAAAAGTGGAGACTAAATTTTTTTGAAATTTTGATTTCTATGAGGATTTGACTACATTCAAATTTTGGTTAAGCGATATCATACCCAAATGATAAGAAGAGAAGTCTTCATCAATGAAAAGAGATTTTTTCCAAAGAAATTTTACAATTTTAGGAATTGAAGTCTTCGTTTTGATTTTTGCAAGCTTCTTTAATTTTGAAATAAATATTAATGCTACTCACTTGGGTCGTAATACATAATTACATACACACCTACCTACCTACCAGCCGTTTAACGTGCTAGGCTACTCTTCAGCAGGTTGCACATAAAGTTTTTAACACCATAAGTGTAATTTGATTTTAATAACAAAAAGTCCCAATGTAATAATAAAATATAATTACAATATGCAATTCAACATAAGAATAGTTATTTAATAAAGTAATTTTTTAATTAAAAAAATGTTGTATTATAATTAATAATAAAGAAAATATATTCTTCTGTTGCATTGTTCTATTCTCAAGTGCTTCTTTTATTTCTTTTTAGCTACTGCTTCTTTATTTATTTTTTTAGTTATAATAACATCGTCTAGTAAAAACCATCCCATATATATATAAAATATGTATTATTAAATAAAACTATAATAGGGTCCATCCTACAGTATTTTTAAATAAAACCATATACCGTATTTCCTCGATTAAGCGCCCCCTCGACAAAAAAAAACAAACTTTATTTTCTGTTTTAAAGTCTTATACATGTATATTCATGTGGGCTATATACACCCAGATGCTTTTTAAGTTCTTGAAAAAGAGTTTTTACAATTTTTAGGTTCTTTGATCTCGCTCTATATGAAATTTGTAGGGCAACTAACAATACGTAACAGCACATATCTGTATTACATTTATTCATTTAGTTATGTTTTTCTTTTTCAATTTTCCAAAAAATTTAAATAAGCGCCCCCTAAAACTGTTTAAATAAATATGCACCCGGGGGCGCTTAACCCTATTTGGGCTGGGCTTTTTAGGGCTCTGTAAGTCTGGGGGGGGGGGGCTTATTTAGCCCACTCCTGCATAACTTCTGATACGTTAAAGTAATATGTATGAAACTTGGGCAGGTTGTACTCCATTCTTGTACAAACACAGACACTACAGTAATATATTAACATAAAATATTAGTGTGCTGACATCATAAGTGATATTCCAAATCATTTCTCAAGCTCCATATATTTTGATAGATTTTTGAAAATTCAGCTATAGGTCGATAAGCCTGTATCAATCCATAAAATCCTATTGTTCTATATTCGATTTTATTTTGGAACAGATTGCTCCTGTGTAAGTTAATACCTGAAAAATGTATCATGTTATAACTACATACATATGCAACATTATTTAGGTGTTATACATATTTATGAATACTTCTCTTATTTTTTGATAGTCAGTGGCCAAAATAGGAGCAATTAATCGCTGTGGGTTGAGCATAGCTTCCACATAGTATCTCAAGTCGACTCCAAAGTCTGCTCGTTAAATCTCTAGGGACTTCTCGTGGTCCCTTGCCGTAGTTCAGTTTTTTTTGTGGCATTTATTGAAAAATTGTCTCATAATTTATATAAATGGTTGTAGAAAGCTAAAACATTCCTCCTCAGTGATCATTTGTTCTTATTTCAAACACTGGTGATTTTTATTTGGAGAATATCGCTTACGTGTACGTTCTTTACTACGCATGTTTACTGTAAATCTGCTACTGGATAATTTATACACGTCTCTTACAAATAATCTATTTGTTCTTATTTCAAACGCTGAAACGTTCGGAGCGTTTATTTGATTCTCTAATTTTTCAATGGGCTGTTTATTAATGGGAGGAAAGCGGTTATTCAATTTTCCGCATTGAAAAGAATACACAAAATGTTATAGTATGATCCATATCTTCTATTCATCATCCTTTCCTAGGAGGCGCATGTAGTTTGTGGCCTCTACATACGGATCCGTTACTTGCAGCGGATGCAAATGTTGGGAGTCCTTGATTATGAAGAGCATCCGTTCCTAGAATAAATAGGACGCATTTTTTGTGTTTCTATTGTGCAGAACATAAACCATGTATAGGTTCTTATGTCAGGATATATTTACATTTTTTAATAAATGCAAATGATTGAATGACAAAATTTGGCGTGGAAGTAAGATGTTACAAATGTGATGTTTGGAGCTACTTCAACACATTCATTAGTACCAAAAATAAAAAATTATGAAAATTTGTTTTTGTGGCATTAATAAGCTATTCGCTACTCATCAGGAGCATCTATTTGGTGTATGAGAACGTTTTTATAGTGTTGACCTTAACTATGGGTTCTTTATTCCTTTATATTGTTGTCCACCTCTCCCCCTCGATGACGTTCGATTGAAAGACGCTTGTGACTTTTCGCACGTGTGTAGACTGATTCTATTCTAAATAGAAAAGTGGTGCGTCAGTTAATTCTTTTAAATATAATCTGAAAGTTATAAAGCATCTTATGAATATTAAAAATACATTTAAAAATTATGTCATATTTGCTGACATTAGGGTTCTTTCAAAATGTTTGTTAACAATCCCGTTGTCATGACAACAAGAGACAATATTTTTTAAAAAGTTTTAAATTTCCTGAAAGCTACTAAAGTATTATTAAAAGTCACAAAATTTCAAGAAATTTACAGCCAAGATTATTAAACAAAATATAAGAGTATCAATGGATTGATTTAAGCCATGAAATATTTCTCCACCGCTTCCCTCCAAGATTCCTAAAAAGGTTAGAATTTGCTGCTATTTGTTAGTATTTGCTAGTACCTTCTCTCAAAATAATGAGAACGAGGGTTCAGTTGCTCAAAATAACTAAACTTGTTGCAATGCAATATCTTCCTTTGTGTGCAGTCACTGCAACAAACGCCTCGTTTTCACGATTATTTTGTGAAAAGGCCTACAAATTTGTTTGTTTTTGTCGTGTGAGTAGATTAGATTCTTTTGATCATTGTTATCTTATTATCTTTTTCTTTTAGGAAAATAAATAGTGTGCGGTTAAAGATTTCTAATAATTATGTTGGCTAGTAGAGGGCTGCTAAGCTGTGTGTTTCGATCGACTGCGAATCGTTCACTACTTCCACTGGTAAAACCATTTTCCTGGAATATTCTGCCAAATATGAAATTGGCTAGAAACACTCATATGTTAGCACCAGGAAAGACTACCGTTAGATCGGCAGTTCAAACATTCATAAATAGAAACCATGTATCTGGACATTTACTTGCATCATTATCCCTTCTTAAGAACAATGTAGAATTACAACAGAGACGGTTTTTACCAACGTTAAATCAGTTACGACGCAAGAAGCCACGTACGAAACGAAAACGTCCCAAAATGGTTGTACCATTGGATCGTAGGATTTTATTTGGTCCACAACGAAAAGGAGTTTGTGTAAAATGTGTTGTGAGAACTCCAAGGAAACCAAACTCCGCGCAAAGAAAGTGTGCTGTTTTGAGATTAAACAATGGGAAATTAATTACAGCTTATATTCCGGGCGAAAAATCAAATTTACAAGAACACGGAGTTGTACTGTTTCGAGGAGGTCGCGTCCAGGATTGTCCTGGCTTGAAATATAAAATTGTTAGAGGTGTATATGATATGAATTAGTAGCTATCATTCACAGAATACCGATGATGGTTTTGAGTAGAACCATATTTAGCAATACACAGTCCATATATGGATTTATGCGAAAACGTTTTCAGTAGTGTTTGTAGCTGTGATTTATTAAATTTCTTCATTTGAAATATGATGATTATATAGAGAGAATAATGCATGCAGTTTTCTATGTGCTACTTTTACTTTCAGAAACACTTTTAAACATTTCTTTCAAGTGTATTTCATGGGCATTTCATCGTGTATTGTGCGCATTTAAATACTTTTGAAGACTTCATTGATACACTAAAAAGTATTTCACGAGCAAGAAAATTCTAAACATCGATGAATTTTCTTGTCGTGAAATATATTCAAAGAATACCGACGCATGTGACCAATTTATGCTGATTTTTAAATACACAAAATACACGATTAAATACACTTGAAAGAAATATTTGAAAGTATTTCTGAAATAAATGTTTCACCATGTAATGGAACCTTAAAGGTGCTGAACTTTTGCTCATTTCGTGGTTTTGAGCCATCCGCGAAATTTAATACCCCGCAAAAATCAAAAGTTAAATATGGTTTCTTCCTGAAAACATGATGAAATTGTCCAAACGCGAAAGTTTATTCCCACGAAATGTCCAAATTATTGCAAACCGCGAAAGTTTATTCCAAAAAAAACAACAGAATTCATGCCTACTTTTGACAAATCAATTTTGGACAGGTGGGGTTTAACAAAGACAAAGTCATGTATTCATTTTCTTTCAAAATATATAAGCTACTCTGTCTATTCAGCCCAAAACAACGAATTTAGTTGAGTCTTCGCCCTTTTTTTGTTGTCTCGCAAGCATAACCCTGATATCACGGTTGTTGCTGTTATTTGAATCTTTCTTTAGTTTTTGATAGGGCGGCGGATCTGTGTTGGTAGAGGTTGAATGCGAGTGACCATGCGTGACCATGAATGCGAGTGACAAATGTGTCCATGACGACCTCATCTTTTGGTTCTGCGTAATATGTTTACAAATTTTAAGTACCTGTCTATTATCATGTGATTCTTAACTGTTGCGGGCATGTGTGCTACTATTTTACAAGCTATTTCTAATCAGCCTTGCACCAGTGGAGATCTGCGATAGTGGGTCGATGTCAATGAAACTTTCCCCGATATAGTAATTGCGAAATGACCAAACCATTGCAAACCGTGAAACTTACACGGCACAGCCAACCGCAAAAGTTACTTCCAAAAATTTCGTACCTTACTAAAAAGAAGGTCATTAAGAACAGGACCAAGGGAGGGGTCGCCCTTTTTAAAACAGCTTTTCCTCTGGAAGGAGTGGATCATTTGAGCTGAAATATTCTAACTTTTTGTAAGATTTTATTGATAATACGAATTTCTTCCGGCACCTGGTAACATCAAATTTGAAAAGAAAAATATTTGAAAAATTAGTCGCACCATTATTATCCCGATTTTCTGTTTTATAAAAGAACAGGGGAATCTTAAAATACCCCGGGCGAATAGACTTAAAAGGGCGACGTTTCAAAAAGGCGTCCTCTCTCTATTTTCAGATATTAACAAACACATCTTTAGAAAATACCGACAAAAAACCCATACTGTATTCGCAGATTGATTTATCAAGACGACAAGCTGTAAGTATCCTGCACCATCTGTTCTCAAAATGTTCTTTAGGATGCGTGAATTTTAAGCTGCACGAAATGGCATAATTTATGTACGAGAAATTGTCTATGCGCGAAAAATAAACCGGCTAATTTGAGCATAAGTAAGATAAGATTCCAATAAGAATGTCTTGTTTTGACTTTCACACAGAATATTCTGCGTAATGATCGTTCATACAGAGATATTCTTGTCATTCTGATGAAACATGAGAAGAATCACTCAGCTCGATACAAAACATAAACGTGACAAAGTTTATTTGTGTAGTGTCTATTTAAAAAAGTCATGTAGGTAAAAATAACAGACTTAGAATATTTTCAAAAATATATATAGCATAGCTAGTTTATTTGTTTGTATACCAAAACCGGTCCGGAGTATCTCGTATCGTTCCAACACTCGTGCATATCTATTTTAAAATGAGATATCTGGTGTCGTTTAATTGTTTCTATGGAAGTATTCGCAACTGTATTTGATATTCCCTACTCTTTCAAAGTTCTTAACTCTATTCAGCTCAGGCCGGACTTTTTGAACATTTCATGGCTAATAGTGTATCATGAATGGAACAAAATGGTAGCAATTCTTTTTGCAGACGTGAGCATTTTTTGATGACACCATCACAAAATAGTATATTTTGCCTAAAATACGTATCTTCTTAGAAACACGATTAAAAGAGTTGTACAATCGTGGTCATCAATAAGTGGCAAAAAGGGAGATTCGTGCAAAAACTCGAAATTTCAACTTTGACAATATACCCTAATTAAACTGTTATTAGCAAGATGAGCGGAATGAAAACGTCAACTTTTTCTAAGAGCTTGGGTACTAGGCTGCAAAAATCGACAAAATTTGTCAAGTTTGAAAAAAGACCTACGATCGTCTAAAGTCTTACAAATCTCTTGGGACTTCTCGTGGTCGTTTTTCGCAGTTTTATGTCACTTGTGGTGTATATGACGAGTACCGAGAAGTTGTTTTTTCCGCAAACATAATAATGATGTAATATAAAATGTTACATCATCGTATTAATCTTCAGGCTCTTATATTTTTGCTTTAATAAGACTATGTTCACACTTGGCGGATAGACTATTTCGGAACGATCTCATTCCGTTTCGAATGTGAACACCTAATTGAAAACTATGCCGGAATAAGTCAATTTCACCACAACAAGCGAAACGAAATCATTCCGCTGAGTATACCGAATAAATGAGGAACAGTGTGAACGCAAGGCCTATCCGGTGTGTAATTCATTCCAAAATGATTTCTATCCGATAAGTGTGAATATAGTCTAAATAACCTTTACCCAATTGCAACGGTTATTAGGGCTAGTCATTAAACACTATTTTTATTAGGGCTAATCAGTATACCCTAGGAGGATATACTGGGTATACCCCAGTACTAGGGCTAATCAGAACCAGTAAATCCTAGTATTAGGGCTAATCAGTAAACCCTAGTATTAGGGTTAGTCAGTACACCCTATAGTATTAGGGCTAATAGGCTATCTTGCCATCCCTATCCCCGACCGAAAATTCCTCGAACTCTGCGGCCACACCTCCTCTTGATGTAAATAGTTGTTGTTTACTTATCCTAGCTTATAGATACATTATTTACGGCATTTTATTTAAAACATGTATAAATTACAATTACATAAGTATATACAAGATATTTACGTCACGCAGTAACTTACAACAAACAATTAACGTTAATTACTTGTGAGGAACAAACAGTAATTATATCATAAGTAACCAATAGCGAGAGGTTTATGCTTGTGGATAAACAACCTCTCCTAACTGTTACTCTTTAAATTTCACAACATTGTAGATGATTGCAGAATAACATTTTTCCATTCTGTTTTTAGTTGTGGAAGATATTTTATTGTTCATTCACACAGTCTCCGAGTTTTTAACAACAACATTGAAAAAACCAAAACTATCGTCCAAAAATCCTGAAAAAATCCTATTTTTAGAAATACTTCTCTTGTGATTATATGTAATCTGACTAAGTTTTATTATAATACAAATTATTGCGAAATAATAGTATAGGCAACTTATATAGGATTTCCCAATATAGAAATAGGTGGACTCAGGTTATAACTCATATTTTTTTGATCTGTTTACGTATTGAAGATGAAATTTCCACAACTTATGTCTCTTCAACATAATATTATTTTGAGAAAAATGCTCGTGTATCACGCAAAAAATACTAAAAAAATATGCATTCAGTAAAGAAAATGCGTTGTATGAATCAAGGTGGCAGATGCTAACGATAAAAATTTATTAGCTTTCTTCGTAATATTATCGCAAAACTGCAAAGAAAAAAAGAGAGCAAATGAAAAATATTGAGTGAAGGGTTGGCTGCAGAAATGTCACCGAAAACATAATACGTTTGTTCACCTTCTCTCCCAATGTTTTCTAAGGCACGAGAGCTAAACGAGGCTCCGTCATAATACGTAAGGAGGAAATAACGTTTTATCCCTACCTTTGACGTATTTCCGCAAGCGATACAAATAAACATCTTCTACGTCTTCGATGTGTTATCTATATAAAAAGCATTCTCTCTTCTGAAACTTCTATCTTCTTCAGAGAATCAGATCAGCATACTTCTGATTAACTTAATATATTTTGTTGATTTTTAACCTTAGAACATATATATATTGATATATTGAGCATACGTGCAAAAAATATTGTTCAAATATATTCTCATTGTTTAACAATGTAAGGATTATTTTATGCTCAAAATAATATGTTCCACACTAATAAAGATATATATATACAAGTATAACGAGTGGTACAACGAATGACAACGAGTGACAACGAATGACAACCAGTGACAGCGAGTAAAACTGAGGGATATTCGAGTGCAAATAGTTTAAGTCGCATTTAAAATTGAAACTTGTAACTTTGTCCAATTACTAATTTTGGGTTTTTAACTCAGGTTTTTTGAATAATTTGCCCCTTACTCTGGTCGAATTTTATAAGTATGTTATGAAGCCATTCATTAGCTACCAATATCCGAAAACAGAACCGAAAAATGTTTTCATATTTTCATATTTTTAATCGCATTTTATATGTCAAACTTCAATGAAAATAAGTTATTCTGGGGTCAGTTCCTATAAAAACGAAAATGTGAATTATACAAAAACTTTTGTATAAATAAAGCAATTAACATCAAATTTGGACCATAGACTCGTATCATGTTTATGACATAAAAATCCCGATTTCCCCGAATTTTCCAATTTTCCAATTTTCGGGGAAATTTAATATAATACAAATACAAATAATACAAATAATACAAACAAAACTACAAATATTTTCCTAATTCGACAATAAGAAACTTTTCTCTTGTCAATGAATTTTAATAAAAAGTAAGTACTAATAAAGTGTGTAAATTTAGCAGTTCACAAATAAAATAAATGAAGCACTACGTTAGAGAGTCAAATATAAGCTAGAAACTTTTAATTTTCAACCGAAAGTACACACAACGAACTTTTATCAAATGAAATGTGTTCGAAGTTGATGTTCGAATTCAGATTGACTGTTTTAAGCCTAAATACCCTAATGCATCGATTAAACGCCCCCTTCTTTTAAACGCCCCCTTGATTAAACGCCCCCCTAAACACTAAAATATTTAATAAACGCGTCCCTCTTTTAAACGCCCCCTCTTTTAAACGCCCCCTCCTCTAAAAAGGGAATTTATTTGAAACAGCAGCAATACTCAGGTAGCAGTCTTATGAAACTAAAGCAGGATCGAATCTTTTAAAAAACCAGACGATGCTGCTCCAAAATAAGGAACTTGATTTGAACTCGTTCGAAATTTCCAAAAGAGATATCGCTGACGCTGCACCACAACTTAATATCATCGATGAAGACGATATAGTTGAGGAAATTGACATTGTTCACTGTTGAATATTTATTGTTGAAACCATCATACTTTTTGTTTGTATTTTGTTTGTTTTACTACTGTAATAATAATTCGCAATTCTTATATTTTCCAATAAACGCCCTCTTCTTTTAAATGCCCCCTCGATTAAACGCCCCCTCTGCAAATGAAAATATTTAATAAACGCCCCCGAAGCATTACGGTATATAAGAAAAATTTTAAGAAATTTTTAGAACTAAAAATTTTTTTGGTACCAAAAATAAGAAACTAGTATTACTAGTATTGGTATTGGTATTACACCCTTTGTCAGGTTTCTTATAAAACAACGTGTAGCTATACACTATTCCTACTCCAAATATCTCAACATAATTTCGCATGAATTTGATCACTCATATCTGAAGCAATTATTATATATTATTCATTTCATCTCAAATGAAACACTCAGGAAATTATACTGAAAATATCAATTTTTAAAAATTCTAAATAATATGCATTTCATATATTTCATATAAACAAAAAACGAACAGAAAATCGGACATCAGAAAGCCATGGAAATTTCAGTTTCAATTCTTCTTGCTTGAATATAAAAATTTACACATTTTTTTGCATACTCTTTTATTCAAACGGCATGTCCTCTTCGGCAGTTCTTCTTTTTGATCTAGTTGTAGGTAATACTTGAAACACAACGTATAGATACTTTTACAGTAGTAGAAACATTTTCTTTTTAGAATTTTACTTTTCTTTCTTCTGCGCACCACTTCACCATCATATTGAATCGATAAAGAAATGGCTGTGAGAAGAATCAGCGTAATGAGCGTAAGATGCATCGTTAACATTAAAATTATTCACTAAAAATAATTTTAAAAATCATCCATATTTAACCCTATAAGACCCGGGCTTTTTGGGGGTCTAATAACCCGGGGGAAAGGGTACGATGTACCACACCCCAATACCTTTTGAACTACTGCTCGGTTTTACTTGAAACTTGGTCACAACACACCCCAGGCTGTCTACTATCAGAAAATGTAATAAAAATGTGCATACGTCATCATTTCATACAGAATGTGAGTATCCAACCGCAGTACTCGTGAAAACCTGACTTAAAAGGCAAAAATGGAAATTTAGCTAGAACAATTAACTATATCGTTATATTTGCTAATTATGAACGTTTTATTAAGTATTACACAATAAAAAGCCTTTGTAATGCCTCGTATACCAAAATAATACCGAATTTAATCAAAGATATTTTTGAAAATCTCTGGTCCGGAAGGCCACAAGTGGTCCTGGGTCCGTTTGAAGAAAATGTACAAATAATGGTGAAAAGTCACTAAATTTGGGCATAAAACGATAAGTAGTTATACGGAAATTTTGGGGGTTTTGGTACAAAGTACCCCCACCCCCGGTAAATAGGTTTCAATCGGAAAGTTTCTGTTTATCGAGATACAACCAGAGCTTGCTACTTTTTCACTGATTCAAAATATTTTCTTAAAAGGAGAAATGGAAAACATAAACTTTTCTGACAACATAAAACTTGGGTAATATAGATCTGTATGGTTGCTCATATGTGGCAAAATTCAACTGGTCATATATATGTTCGCTCAGAATGACATATATGTTGTGACGACATGATATATATGATGTATGTGTGAAATGTTTTATATATATGGGCACTGTGATGTATATTCATATATGTACATTCTTCTCTCTATATATATATATAGAAAAAGACATATATATATGGTGCGTTAGTAACGTTTGATATATGTGGTCAGTGAAATTCTCATATATGGTCAACGAAATTGTTGCAGTCAGAATTGATCATTTACCGAAACCTGGTCTGTATTTTAATTTTCTTGAACATTCTATATTCCGATTCCAATATAGCTCTGGGAAATATGTGGTTCTTGGAAATTTGGAAAATAAAAAGGGAATCAGACGAGATAGGAATTTACGGCACCTCTCGCTTTGACGGACGTTCTCTTTTCCACACTTCAGGGCCTCCCGGTTTGGAGTCTAAAGCTATGCTAAGGGTGCGGTCTTGTTTTTATAACATCTTATGGGAAGTCCATTACAGCATATATCCCTATAATAACACCCAAGTCCTAGAGCGCTTTTTTAAAATAAACAGTTTTTTGGAGGTACTTAATCGAGGAGTGATTATTTAAAGTTGTGGAAAATCGAGGTTTATTTGAACTCGAGAAAAATTGAAAAAGAAAAACAGCTGAAGCAAATGTATTTTACTAGATAAATAACTTGCCAATTTTACTATATTAATTTTCTTTATATTATTGTGGTAAATCGAGAGGGAGGGGCGCTTATTTCTTATTTAATATTTTTTCTTAGGGGGATGCTAATACAAGTCATGCTTATTGGAATCGGGGGTTAAAATTAGGATATACTGCACCTGGCCATCTCGAGGAGAGAATGGAGCTAAATTTCGGTTGAGAATCAAACCCTACTAATCATTTATTTTAATTTAGCCACTTCTATGTGATATGATTTTAACCCTACTTTACATGAGGATGGGTGCTAATATCTCATAAAGTACTGAAAAAACTTGAAATTTTGCGACTTTGTTACAAATTTACC
>JAULBZ010002142.1:0-19569 GCA_032360805.1 Neoturris breviconis
ACTCTACAAATTTATTAAGTAAGCCTTTGCTGTTAGTTAAAGAATTGCAAGATGACAAAACACAGCCCAGACCCCAATATAGTACCGATTGCGCATAACTATACTCATAATACAAGTCTCAATATAACTGTTGGACATCACCTGTGGAGTAGTGTTTTTGAGCATAGTTTACAGCTGCAAAGTTGAAACCTACTCAAAATACTCCTCCACAGGTGATGTCTGACCGTTATATTAAGGCTTGATGAAATAAAATGTTTAAAAACTGTTAGTATATACTAAATCAGAACAGCAATAATGTTCTTATCATTCACAAATCGAATTTTTACTTCAACGTTCTTAGAATCTACTTTGCTGTCCTTGTTGGTTTTTATTGCAAAGTCAATTGAGTTTGGTTCGATTGCTACTCCAAACATACCAGGCATGTGCGTTGTAGCCTCACTCTCTTTCGATTTACGCTTTGCTTAAATAATTTTAAGACTTTTTTGTCGTTTTTTCACTACATTTCACGGGACTTTCTCATCATTTGTCGAATACGTTTCCATTAACGATTAGCAAATTGTTCAAGAGTAACATTATTGGATAATGAATATCGTTTTTACTCCATTATATTTAAATGCAAATTAATCTATACAAAAAAGTGTCAAATGTATTGCATGAAATCTCTGGATAGCTGAAATTTTACAGGATGATAAACAAAGCATATAGCTATCGTGTGATGCCAGAATTGAAACTCCGACCCAAAATTTATTATAGAGTTAACTGCTACCTTAAGGACTTTATTTTCGGGTGCTAAACATCAATTACTCAAAACCGGTTGCCATGGAATCCACCCCTTCCCCCGGCTGAATAGGGTTAACTACTCGCAGTTTTGAAATCGGACGAGGAAAGGAAAAGGGGGATGATGTTCACAAATTTTTAGACGTCTGAAAAACAAAAGCAACTGAGAAACAATTCAGCAACCATACCTAATAAGAAAATGAATCACCATTTTTTGAAGTTAATATTTTAAAATTTATAAGTGTAACTATAGCCTTAGCTGAAGGTGGTTTTCCATATTTATGTACAAATAGGTGTACTTAGTTTGTAGCTAGACTTACAATCTCCATTCTCCAATCTCGCAAATAAAAAATGACACAAATTACGAATTTTAACAAGGAATATACACCAGTAAAAGGTAACTAAGAAAATGACCTCTTGAATACCCAAGAGATTTATCTCAGAGATTTATCGAGTAGCCTTAAGACTTAGGGCTTAAGATCTTAGGTCTTTTTACAAACTCGACAAATTTTGTTGTTTCTAGCAGCCCAGTACCCAGGCTCTTAAACAAATTCGAATTTTCGTGCTGTTTTACTTGCTAATCAGATTTTGAGGCTTTCAGTTTTAGTTGAAATCTCAAAGATTTTTTAGGGAGATTGTAGACCTTCATAGCGCCCTTTGAATAAATTGATCTTTTTTAATACGTTGTCCGTTAAAAATTCGTGAGTTAGATTAAATTTTGCATTGTTGACAGAATGTTTGAATAAAGTAACTTCTGTAATACGTTATCAGTTAAAAATTTGTCGGTTTGTGATAAAATCTTGCATTGGCGACAATTTATTTGAAACATACAGAATATTTTTCCCAAATGTAATCTAAATTATAATGCCTCCACAGGGATTTAAAAGAGTTTTTATTTCAGACATAAAATATTTATCTTGTTATGACTTTAAAATGGTTGCTAGCCTACTACACACTCGCTAAAACCTAGATGAGACTAGATGGCCTTTAATTTGACAATGTAGAATACGAAGCTATGAGACAAAACACATCGCCATCTTTTCTATTTGAAATATGGAAAAATGACTAAAAAACGGAGAGAACAGCATACAAAAAAGTAAAAACAGCCCAAAGATAAAAGCGAGAACAGTGTAAAAAAAGAGCGAGAACATCGAAAAAGAGAGGGAGAACAGTGGGGGAAAGGGGAGAACAGCGTAAAAAAGAGGGAGAACAGCCTAAAAAGAGGAACAACAGCCTATAAAGAGATAGAACAGCCCAAACAAAAGAGATAACAGTGACACTTCAAGTAAGTATCGTATATAAGACAAAATTCTTTATTTTTTAAAAAGAGACCCTTGCTAGTCTAAAGTTATCTGTGCGAGCCGACTAAACTGGACTAACTGAGGTGAGATTTTCAAGCCGACTCGGCTTCTTGTTATTATTATGATAATACTACTCGTGTCATTAAACACGATTTCTTTTTTAGACAAATAAATATTTTAAACTATTCAAATAAAAATACTATAATAGTGCTTCACGGACGAAATGTAAATTTATATTCTTTCAATTACATTATTGTAAAGCTATTTCAAAAGTTATGTTTATAACAAAGAGATACGATATAATTGATTTATATTTCTTAAAATACAGCGTAGTACACAAAACCCCAATCTTCTTGAGATGATGAAGGAAGATGATGATAATAACGTTGACTTAGGGCCTTGGGTTCTGATGCCTTTCCTTGGTCCATTTACATGTGCCTTTCTCATGCCAGGATCTTTCCTTTGCCTATGGTCCTTATCTGGTGCCTTGGTTATGTTGTCTTTCATGCCTTTTCCTCAGTCCGGTCATGCTGTCCTGTGTTCCGGCTAGTCTGTCTTAAAATTTCGCTTGCGAACATAGTGGTACGCTCACGCTCCGCAATTCTTAAATTACTGGTACAGTAATGTAGCCTCTTCCACAGACCAAGTTCGGTACTTCCCGATCTCACTTGATCTGTTTGCTTCTGCAGTTAATGTAATACATTGACATTATAATAATTAACAGGAAATGCGTTAATGTATGATAATATTATGCAAAGATGTACGAGAGACGTACACCTTTGTTTTATGCAACCAGAAAATAATTACTTTAAGAGCACAAACTTTCGCGGGCACAAACTTTCGCGAGGTAAAAAACTCGCGAATTTTTGGCTTTTACTTTCGCGAATGAAGGAATATAAAATATTTCGTGGGCATAAACTTTCGCGAGTGGGAAAAGATAACATATATTATATATTTTTTTATGAATATTTATTCATCAATGAAATCGTCTAAAAACTCAAATGCGCCCTTTCTTCTTTCATCCACCCACACGTCCTCACTGTCGCTGTCACTCTCATACTCTCGTACTCCCTGGTTTAATATTCAGAACTTTCTCCTTTACTAGCATAAATCTCTTCGTTATCACAAATTGGGGTTGACATTAACGGATCAATGTCCTCGAAAGGGTCAATGGATGGTAACTTTCTTGATCCCATTCGTAAGGCGTCTAAAATTCCTGTAGCTCGCCATTCAAAGTTGATGCTTTACATATAAAAAAATGCCCAGTGTTAAAATATTGTTGTTTTTTGTTTGTTTCAAAGATAATACGATCATTAAAAAACTTTAAATTAGGGCATAAAATTTCGCGAATGAAAGAATTTGAAATATTTCGCGAGCATAAACTTTCGCGAATAAGGCTTTTCAGAATTTCCAAAAGCATAAAAGACGAAAAGACCCAAAATTCGCGAAACTCGAGAAAGTTTGTGCCCGCGAAAACATAATAGCCCTAAAGTGAAAGACCAAAATTCGAAAATAAACAAATAAGTCAATATTGACTGTCGTAGAAACGTGATAAACAAATGCTCATTGACTCAAACGTTTAAAAGCTAAGAACACCCGAAACATTAAAAATAAGCGAGGCAACGTAATATGGCGGACGATAAAGATCAGGAAAAATCTAAAACAAATGAAAATGATCAAATCGAACATTATTCGAACGAAAATGGAACGAATGAGCGTTTGAAATTTCCTAAAGCTACCAATAAACTAACAGCTGAAGCTCTTAGGCGCTATATAAGGAAAATTTAGGTAGGAAGGAGATGTAGTGGAAGGGGGTGAGGAAGTAAGAATCTGTTGCTTTGGTGTAGAGAGAGCTTGTACCAGGTACCTGGTCTATATCATCAGACATGTGAAGCAATCAATAATATCGATTGACAAATCGATTGATGGATTGATTATCAATTATCAAAGAACAATCTGTGCCTCAAAAATTTATGAGTATTCAACTGGCTTCGATTGTTAGCCAAATATGTTATCAAATCTTTGATTTAAAGGACTTTTTATAATCAGTTTTTGTGCCTGGGGTCTGGGTTCCCATATTGAAAGAAGGGTGGCTGATCCCCCCACTTCATCCAGTTGGAAAATTCCTCCTTTTCCAAACACCCTGTATCGACTAGTCAAGAGGTAAATCAATACCGTACGGGTAGCTGCTATATCGCTGGGGGGTGACTTTCAGTTTTGGTATTTAAGCGTATCCATCGTGTAATTCCGTACAGTTCCTACTCTTACCAGCCTTTTGTATCTGTTTTGCATTGATAAGCGGTACATTTTAGCTATAACAGGCTGGACTAAACTTAAGGGCATCCTTCGAAACCACTGGGTAAACTGGCTGGATTACCGGAATATCTCCACTAGGTCTTCGCTCCGGTGACTTCTTCTAATACCGGATACCTACGTTCAATCCCGGAGAGTGGTTGTTTTTTTGTGTGTAAAACTCAAATTTATAAGATAACACACCTTAAAATGTAAATTTCCATGTTCCTAATTGGTAAGAAATAGGTTTCTTCAACATTCTTACAGCGGTCGCGGAGATATAATCGGATATAAAACTTATTCCGTTGCGTGTCTCCGATTTTCATTTAAAAACAAGGTTGCATCGAAAGCATGGGAATATTTCAACTTGGGTAATCGACACAAAATATAAAAATTATGTTTCAAGATGGCGGATAAAATTTATTCCCAACCCTCTCGATCTTCAGGGGAGACTCCTGATATTAAAAGTATAAGTATACTCCCGATCTCCTGATAAAACAAATAATCTCCCGATATTAAGAAACAATGGAGAAAAATAGATATTTCCTTTAAAAAACATTTCTTCCCAGTCGAAGTGATAATGAAACGAAGCAAATATTACTTTGAAGTTTATTTATACCCGCGTAACCCACATATATAATATTTGAGTACAAAATAGTTTGGTTTAGACAGATAAAAAAATCTCTGGCGAACTGAAGACCTCAGGGTCCCAAAATTTTCTCACAAAATCGCAGCAACCATGGTGGCGTTTCGGGTAGCCACTAACATAAGTTTACCTCCTGATATATGAATCAACTTTAGTGTTAGTTAAGTTACTTCCTCTGAAGACAAAGAGGGGTAGACTGGACAAGGATCCGGGCAGGCAATCGAGCATGCAGAGAGGATCCCCGTCCAGCTCACCCCGAACTTGCATGGAAAATGAGGGTGGTAAACTAGTTTTAAGTATGGCAAAGCGGATAGGGCGGAGCGAATCGGAAGTGTCTGGTGGATTGTCTCTGGAGATTTGGACATTCAAGAAGGGTATACATGTGACGGAGCTATCGTCTGGTGGACGTTGTTTTCGTCCTGTGGAATGTCGTCATTTGAGTTTTCATTTGAGGTTTCATTCAAGAGAAATTTTGGTTGGTTCCGGCCCAATTCCGGGAAAGGATATACAGTGTAAAAAGCCTCGCATGTCACCTTCAACGGTGAACAGTGCTTGCTGGAAAGCAAAGAGGGCATTGCGAGAATCACAGAGACTCTCGTAAATCTCTATGATTTCCCATCATTTGTCATTTTATGCATTGAATATATATATAAAATACCACTGTATCCCACTTCACTTGACAGCCTTCACACTTCAAAAGGCGTTTTCATTTCCGATTTCCGATTTATTTGGTTAGCTCTGGTCCGGTGCAATTTACGAATTACGGCTAACCTACCGATCTTGCAACCTCGTCCCATTGGCGACTTTTCTCTTTCTGGGTGAAAGGGCGCAAGGGTCGGCATGGAGAATAATTCTCCATGTAATTTAGAGAAAAACCTTGCGCGAAAATGGTGCCACCCCTAGCCACCCTGATGTAGCTACCATGGAGCCCGCTATTATTAGCGTGGAGATTTATTCATGTGTGGATGCATTTGAAAGAAAACTTTGTAATGTTTTTTTTTCTTACCACAGAAAAAGATTTGCACATAGATTTTTTTTGCGCCAAACATCTGTGCAAAAATCAGTTGCTGAGATTTTTTTTCTAGAACACCTGAAATATTAAAAATAAGCGAGATAACGTAATATGGCAGACGATAAAGATCAGGAACAAGCTGAAACGAATGAAAATTATCAAATCGAACATTATTCGGACGAAAATGAAACAAATGAGCGTTTGAAATTGGCTAATGCTACCAATAAACTTGCAGCCGAAGCTCTTAGGCGCTATAAGAAAAAGTTGGGAGGTGTAGATGAAGATGAGGAGGTAAGAATCTGTGGCTATGGTGTAGCTAAATATACCAGGCTGTATAAGCAATCGATAATATTGATTGACAAATCAATTGAAGCCAATCGATTATCGAAGAACGATCTGTGCCTTCAAATTTTATGAGTATTCAACTGGCTTCAATTGTTTGCTAATATGTTATCAAATCTTTGATTTAAGGATTTTATTTGCTGGGTTCCCATATTGAGAAGAGGGTGCTGATCCCCCCACGATGATGATAATTTTTTGAAAATTTACACCTGGAAAAGTGAATAATTTTTTCTGGGTGACAAAAAATTTCCATGACAAATTTTCCCCTGATAGGTATATAGTTCAATGGACAGTTATGATTCGGATAAAACAACGACTGCGGTTTACTGGTATACTGTATAATACTTTCTTTCCGCACGACTGAGTAATGATGCCACATGGCTGAGCCATAGCGAGTTTTTTGGATTTTACATCAACTGTGCCCATTTACTTAAACAAACATTATTTGCTGAAGTCATTGTTTAAATCCAGAGTTGTGTAAAGTCAAAGCTCATTATTACCAACAGCAGGAAGTTTCATGAATTTGATCAAAAAACTTTGAAAAAGGGAAACACTGGCTAGTAAGATGGCATCCCCACTAAAATCGAACAACAACAGTCTTGTCATTTTGAGGTGCGCAATCACACATACGTACGCTATCACGCTCCTAGATGACCTTACGTACATAAATAAGCACTCGCCTGAATGATTAAATATTAGGCTAACAAATATTGAACTAGAGTTAAAAAGTTTATCAGAAAAGATAAGTCTGTCGCCACATTTCGTAACCAACGCAAAGACCAATAATCTATATACTGTACCATATTTATTTTGAAATGTAAATTTATATATTTTACAGAATGCAATGAAAAGCATCTATTTTTGTATCTTGTTTAAATTTTGCTCGGTTTTGTGGGCAAAATGTATGGTGGAAATTTTCAAGCACAGATTTTTTTTATATAATTTCAATAAATACTATTTTAAAATCATAGCCGTTACTAATAAGGTCAAAGTTCAGAAGTATAAAAGTTCAAATTTTTATAACTAGATTTAACAGAATGTTGTCAAAATATATGGATTTATCGTAATTACATAGCGTCTTTTATTTTCTTATATCCTTATTTTACATTATCGAAGGTACATGATATGGAAAGGCAATTTGAGATTTCTATTGGGGATTTCTGAGAGTACCATTTTTCTGTATTGCTAAAGGTTTTTAAGGAAAGACTAAAAAATAAAATATAATGTATGTTCATATGCCTGATACACGATCACAGTGGTTCTTGCTGAAGTAGATTTTATGTTATATTCTAATATTCTTTCTTTAGAATGGAAACATTGTAAAAGAGCAGGATACATCTAATAATCCTATCGAAGAAAAACAGCCAGAATCTACTAAAATAACTGAAAATGAAAGTGATGTAATCAAATCAGAAAATACAGAAGAGAGTACCAATGCTAAATCTGATTCTGCTTCGGAAAGATCCAATTTGGTGGTTGACGACGAAAAAAATGCTGCTCCATCTAAATTGGATAATTTAGATCACAACAAGCAGATAGTTGTTGATAAGCCAAATAGTGAAGAGAGATCTAGTTCTGGTGACAAAACACCAACATCCGGTAAAATCAACAGCAATTCAGATTTAGATATAGATTATTCAGATATATCTATAAGCTATCTAGATTCCCAAGTTTCATTAACGACAGGTGAGGCAGATACTTCTCAGAGTAATACAGAAGAATTGACAAATCAAAATTCAGTTATAGAACTAGACGAAAAACATCATATTGGAAGTCATAGAGATATTCCCAATCAAGGTGATTCAAGTACATCAAAATCACCCAATGATCAAACTCATTTATTGGAAAATACCACTAACGATCAATTAGTAGAAGGTGGAAGAGACACTGAAATGGAAAATCATCTTGATAATGAAGAAAATAAAAGAAAACAACTGGATGATAATGATAATAAAAACACTGGCGCTGATGAAATTGAATCTAAAATCCAACATGCTTTGACAGAAAATTTAGCTGAAGACAAGGCACCAAATTTGGATGATGGAAATACTAATTCCAATATGGAAAAGGATGACCTTGATAAATATTTGGCCAATTACAAAGAACAAACTCAAGAAATTACAGGAACTTCAGGAAGTAATGCTATTACTAACGGCCATTCTAATTTACAGGAAACAGCACCTGAAATTGTGAATGGTGAAGGTACAGCAACTGTCAAAGAAAATAAGGAAACAGAGGACTTGCATGAAACAAATGCTCAAATAGGTGTAAATAATGAAGATGTATTAGCAAAAGCCGAACAAGTAAATAAAAACACAGACGTCTCAAATGAGATAAATACTCAAGTGGCTGTAAATAATGGAGATGTCTTGCCAACAACAGAACAAGAAAACGAAAAATCAGACGTCTTGCATGAAGCAGAGATTCAAAACGATGGAGGTGCAATGCTTGCATCAGGAGAAGTTAGTGACAAAACAGAAGCCTTGCTTGATACAGAAACTCCAGCTGTAAATCTTAAAAATTTATCAACCACAGATCAAGTAGGTGGAACAACTGATACTAATAGAGCAGTACATGAATCATCTGGTGATGTTGGTAATTCAGGTACTGAAACAGTTAAAGGAATCACTGATGGACTTACTTCTGATAATGATGGTGCTGCAAAACAAATGTCAGATGGATCAGGAACAGGATCAGAAAATATGGAACAGAAAAGTTCAGATGGATCAGGATCAGGATCAGAAAATATGGAACAGAAAAGTTCAGGTTTAAACTTTGCAATATTTTTTATCACAGTACTTAAATAAGAGCAAATAATCACTGCAGAAGAGGACTTTTTGAGAACAGATTCGGGTTATTATAAAGCCTAAATCTATTCTCAAAAATTGCTCCTGCACAGTGGTTATTTGGTTCTTATTTTAAGCAATGTATCTCAAGCTTGAAAAAATATGTTGAACGTGTACAGTTCATGTAAAAGGTACTAACTACACAAATATAGATGTAATCTAATTTAAACTCTTGTCCGTGTTGAAATAACAGCAAATAATCACTGTGGAGGAGATGTATTTGAACATAACTTGTATCTATGCTCAAAAATGACTTCCACAGTAAGTATTTGCTCTTATTTTGAACACTGCTTGTCTGTTTTTTTGTTACTAAAATAAACGAAGGTGCTACATTTTTTATGATCAAAAGTGGCTTAACAGTGAAAAAGTAAGGAATGTGATTAAAAAGTAGAATAGCGATAACTCTTCGTATATTTTTTCAGTAGTCAAATACTGTAAGAGTAAATAATCCCTGTGGAGGGTTGATTTTTAAGCATAGCTTCAGGTTACAAAGCCTGAGGCTATGCCTAAATATCCCTCATCCACAGTTTTTTACTCAGCCACTGAACGTAATATCAACTTGTAATTGTGGTTTGTATTGTAGTTTTGTTCTTCCAGAACGTAGATTACTTCAAGTGACTAGGAAATTAATTGTGCGACTCAGAATTTTCGGATTGTCTTATGGGGCACTTCAATACATACATACGTATACCTAATTAATAATCCTTGTCTAATACAGCTGTGAAGGAGTGGTAAGTGCTTTAACATGAAACTTGGAAAGTCATATGCAAAACAGACAACTTTTCTTTATAATAATAGATACAGAAGATGAAGATGATGACAACGATAGTTTATCTGGTGATTTCTTTTACAAGAATAAAGATCACATCTCAAAGCCATACTCAACAGAAGATGTACCAAAGGACTTGTTGACATTGTAGTATCCTTTCCATGTTATTGAGTTATAGTGATTATTTATTTATTTGTTCTTATTTTGAACATTGATGATATATTTCACAAGGATGTAATAATGTTACCGTAAATGATCGATTTAGCGTTACAGCAATTTAGAAATGTTGGTATGTCGCTTATATGAGAGTGGTGCTTATTTGGATGCGGTGCTTAATTTTAATTTTGGAAAAACATTGACTAATGATATATGTAAATTGGCTGATAAGTATAACACTTTAACTCTTATTGTTGAATGCCATGCTACATTGTTTATAATGCATTTAAAAGTCCCCTAAAAACTTATTACATAATAGGTAAACATTCAAAACACTAGGTGATGGTCTATTTATACTACCACAGTTGCGTTAAAATGAAATGTAAAATTGTAATATTTTTCTAATATGCACTGCTTTTAAAAATAACTTACAATAAAGCAGCGTTTATTTGGAAACATTGCTTAAAAATCAGTCACTTACGTTATTTCACATTTTGATAATTAACTATTTTGTTTTTATTTACCATTTCTTCAGCCACCACAGCAGTGATTATTTGGTCTTATCTCGAACACTGATATATTAATAATCACTGCAGAGAAGTAATTTTGAGCATTGCTTCTTGTTGTAAAGCCTGAAACAACGCTCGAAAATCCCTCCTCCTTATTTCGGACACTGCACTGATATCTTAATTGTTATTTTCACATATTAATTTATTGATTGCTTTATTTTCTTAACTGATATTAAATAGTCACTCTTTTGGTTATGAATGTACAAAGCGTTCAAATTTACATTTGTTATCACCTGATCATGTTATATTCTCTGCTGGTAATACATTTCAAATATTAAACTTCAAAACAAAACGTCAAATTAACAGGCGCAGTACCAGCGGAGGTGGAATTGGAGCGATTGCTGTAAGTTTATTCTATTTCTTGTTCAAGATCGATCAAGATAAGCCAGGTAACCTCTATTAATTCTGATTGAATCTGTGCTTTGTAAAATTCTCAAATTTTATTCCTTGATTCTCAGTTTATATTTAGTTTTGAAAGAACATTATTATTATACTGTAGGGTTAAACCCCAAAAAATAAGCCCATGTTATAGTGTCTAATATAATTTCTAGTTTGCAAGTCTATTTTAAGGCTGTATCTTTGATTACCGTAGGGTTGTTAATTATTACTGACAGAATAATATATAATATTTTAATTTTAATTGCTTTCTTAGTTTTTACTTTAGAAATAAACAAAGAAAACTATTGCAGTGTCTATACATCAGGGAAATATTGCATAGTAGTTTCGATGTATATAATGCATATGCAATGTATGTAATCAGAAATAGTTATAATTATATCTCTCAATTTCTTTTCCTTAGGTTCATCCAAGTCGGAAATATTTTGCAGTTTCAGAAAAAGGCTTCCGTCCTAATATTATAATTTATAAATATCCTTCATTGCGAATTGTTCGAATACTTCGGGAAGGAACTGAAGAAGCATATACAAATTTAGATTTTTCTCCAAATGGAGAAAAACTGGCATCAGTTGGTGGTGCACCAGATTTCATGATGACTATATGGGACTGGGAACAGGTATATCAGTTTCTTTGTTAAAATCTTCACACTACATTAGTGTTTGAAATAAGAGCGTATTATTTTTACTATGGAACAGGAATTTTTGAGCATCAATGCCAACAAATACCGCTTCACAGTGATTAAGGAGCCATCTCCAAAATTTATTACCAAAAGCAGATTTCTTATCAGCTTTAAAAAAGTAAAATTCAATAATTTTGAGAAAAATTAATCTATGATGAAGAGTGTTAAGTCAATTAGCTTGCAATTGATTGGTTTCTTCGGGATGAAGAAACCAATCAATTGCAAGATCATTGATTCAGCACTCTTCCCCTAGTAATGAATTTTGGAGATGGTCCCTAACTCTTATTTGGTGCACCGTCCTCACTAGATATCACTCCAAGGCTATTCATGGGGATGGTTTATACATATTTACTCAACCTCTCCTACCTAGTGGGCAAAATCTTGTTCAAAGCCTGCATTAAAGATGCATTCCACCATTGTTCTAGCATCTTTACTGCAAAGTGTGAACATGTTTTTGCCACCTGGGTAGAATTTCTGTTATTCTACTAACTTTCCAGATTTCTATACTGAATGTTGAATGCTCTAGTTATTGGAAGATAATTCTTATGCCTTCATGCATTAAAACCTCACTAGATTTAGCACATAATTAATATACGTATTGGATGTTATTCAAGGGCCTAAATCAATGGAATCATAAATTCACATTTTTATCCTAAACACATCTGGAAGCTATGCATTATTGTGATTGACCCCTGTCCTCCACCAGTGACATTATTATATAATTTATTTTTAGGAGCAAATTGTGTTACGCTCAAAAGCATTTTCACAAGACATTTACAAAGTTGCTTTTTCTCCCGAAGATGAAGGTCATTTGTGTTCCAGCGGTACAGGTCATATCAAGTATGATCTTCTTGATTATTTATTCTTCCATCATGCAGAAAAGAATGCTGAACATTGTTCGAAATAAGAGGAAATTATCATTGTGGAGGAGGGATTGTTGAACATAGCTTAGCCTGAAGCTATGCTCAAAAATTACTCTTCCACGGTGATTATTTACTCTTATTTCAAATCCTTGCAATGTTTTGATTTCTTCATAACAAATGAGATCAAACATTCACAAGATCGTTGGCTTTTAAACAATTCCTACCCAGTAGGCAAAGACTTGTTCAAAGTCCACAGTAAAGATGCTAGAACAACATCGATCTAGTGTCATTACTGCTGACTTTGAACAAGTTTTTGCACACTGGTAATGTTTAGCCAAATTCATCATACTTAGAGAGCTTCTCAAGAAAAAAATTTACAGTGAAGAGTACTGAGTCAACAATCTTGCACTAGAATGGTTTCTTCACTGAAGAAACCAATCCAATGTTAGTTTGTTGATCTTACACTCTTCATTGTAGTTTTATTTTATCACTGTGAAGAAGTGATTTTGAATTACCTAGCATATTGATAGGATATTGGGCCCACATCCACATCAATATTTTATTACAGTGATGGCCATTACTGGATGAAACACAAAGTCCTAAGGGTAAACTTAAGGTCGAACAGGACTGTTGCATCATTATGCTTATAATATTTTTCTTTTATTATTATAGATTTTGGACAATGGCTAATACATTCACTGGTCTAAAGCTTCAAGGGGAATTAGGAAGATTTGGTACCACTGAATTAAGTGATATATCAGGTATAATTATATTTAGTTTATAGGCACCATAGTATAGTGGTTAGTACGTTCCAACTTTATTGGAGCGGCCCGGGTTCAATTCCCGGTGAGGTGCCATGGTTGCCTTTTATCCATACTTGGTCGGTAAAATGAATACCATCATGCTGAAGTAATAGGTCAACTTGATCTGGAAACGAAGTGGTGCCCTCCCCTACCCTTGTGGTAGAAGCTAATGAAAGAGGAGCCTTCGGGTCGCCTCTGACTGCGGTCGACCAACTTGCTATTTCAGTGTTTGTAATAAGAACGAATAATCACAGTGAAGGAGTGAGCTTGGAGAATTCCCCACAGTGACTATTTGTTCTCATTTCAGGCAGTGGTTGCAGTGTTGGCAATAGGTGCAAATAATCACTATGGAGGAGGGCTACCACCTGAAGCTATGCTCAAAATTGCTCCTACACAGTGATCTACAGCTCTTATTTTCAGACACTTGTTGATACTTGATTGCCTATACATAGATTTGCATGTCACTTCTCTCTTCTTTTAATATGAGTCACACCACATTCTATAGATTTGCATGTCACTTCTCTCTTCTATCAATATGAGTCACATAACATTCTTTAATTTATTTGATTCATTTTTATTAGTGATTAGCTAATAGTTATATTTTGCAAGCCTGGATATAACTACCGAACATCACCTGTGGAGAAGTGTTATTTTAGTATAGTGTTCAGCTTAAAAGTGGAACAGTATACTAAAAAAACACTCCTGCACTGGTGATGTCCGGCAGTTATATTCAGGTTTGTTTCGTAAATATTCTTGATTATAGTGGCTAAAATAAGAGTAAAACAATCCCTGTGAAAGAGAGATTTGTGAGCATACTCAAAAATCACGCCTCCACAGTGATTATTTGCTCTTATTTTAACCAATGGTGTTGTCTATATAGTTTGGAAATCTTCAACTCCAAAGTGTATCATTATAGGAACCTCTGATTTCATGCTGCATCTATCCATTAAAAATCAGTAAAAGGTCCACTGTGCATGGTACAAAAAAAGAAATAAAACATGTTGCACATCTTGATTTTACACATATGACATAAAACACAACTGCAATTTGTTTCAGTATAGCATTGTGGCTTTTCATGTCAAGTGTTATGTGCTATATCTTATACTTTTTATTTTAGTTCTGACATAGAATCTAAATTTCCGCCTTATTATTTACTCGATGTTTACGCATAGGAATTTGCTATAGTCCAGTGTTTACACATAGGAATCTATTACAATAACATAATATATTGAAATTGATTGCTCTCTTCCTATTCAAGAGGCAATTAATTGGAAGTTCGTCCATTTACATAGCACTTACTTCAATAACAAGGATCCTGTCACTCCAATTAGTGACTAATTATTTTACTTTTATTTAGGTTTTGTTGAGTTACCTGATGGAAAGGTTTTATCTGGTTCCGAATGGGGAAACATGCTTTTATGGGATGGTGGATTAATAAAAGTTGAAATCACAAGGAAAGCAAAGAAAACATGCCATCAAGGAAACATTGAACAATTCTTTCTTGATGAGGGAGAGTTGATTACTATTGGTTCAGATGGTTTTGTTAAGGTAAATAATTATTGGTCAAAATATGAGGGATTTTTGAGCATAGCTTTGGGCTTTGTAGCTTGAAGCTACGCTCTAAAATCACTCCTCCACAGTGATTCTTCACTCTTATTTCACTCTTTCTTCAATGATCTTAACTGAAGAGGGGACATGAGACCAGGGGTTAAAATAACTGCTCATCATCACTGTAGAAGAGAGATTTTTCGGAATATTTTTAGCCAATACTGATTTTCTTAAATTTAAGATGACAAATGTAAAAAGGTAAAAGTAAGTATTTTCAAATCTTTTTTGAAGAATCCAAGTAAAAGACCCGCCCCCTCAATCTTGAAAATAATAATTGAGTAATGATGTATCAAAATTTGCTTAATAATTGTGACCTTCCATAGATGTATACCAGTAACTAACAAAGCCTCTGTACTCCTTTTGTCACCAATACTTTATTATAGTTAATATAATCACCAGGGCTCGAAATAACAGCCGGTCATCACTGTGGAGGAGAGATTTTTCAGAATATTTTCAGCCAACTGAAAATATTCTGAAAAATCTCTCCTCCATAGTGATAACCGGCTGTTATTTCAAGCCCTGAATCACTCTCTCTTTACATCTCTCTTCCATTAAAGGTTTGGGATTTTGAAAGTATTGACACTGCTGATGCTGTTGACGAAACTAAATTGTTTGAATTGGAACCCATGTCGGAATTAAAGGTAAATTATAATCAACAATAACAAGTTGGGCTAACAAAATGACCCAACTAACCCTGGTGAGTAATTTGTTAGGGTAAAAATGAAAAGAAAACGATAAAATTTTAGTTTTGCTTCGATTTTATTCACTAATCATTTTCAATGCTCGAAATAAGAGCAAGTAATTGCTTTAGGGGAGTAATATTGGAGCATACTCTCATGCTACAAAGCATGAAGCTTGGCTCAGAATTCTCTCCTCCACAGTGTCTGTTTGCTCTTATTTCAAACACTGAACTTTAGTGACAGCCTGGATCATAATGAAAATCTTAAGTAAGTAAAGTTATCCAGTTTGAAACAATTTTGTTTAGGTTGGTTCTGATGTAAAATTATTATCAATGGTTAAATCAGTTGATGAAGAAGAATCTACGATTTGGTATGCACAGGTATGGGTTATTCTGCAGTGAAGAGTACTGAGTATAGAGATCTTGCATATGATTGGTTTCTTCATATAAATGAAACCAATCAATTGCAAGCTTGTTAATTATTTTTTTTCACACTTACATGTTTTAACAAATCTTAATATTTTTTTAGTAATACTGTAAACACAATAGTTGATAAGGGTAAATAATTCTTGTGGGAGAGGGAATTTTGAGCATAGCTTCGCTTTGTATGTAGTTTGAAGCTACAGTATGCTCAAAAATCCCTAATCCACAGTGTTAATTTGCTCTTATTTCAATCATTGGAGCAGAATAGATATAGCTAGCTGTCTTTAAACACAGACCCCTGCTCTATGAATTTTTTTAAGAATAGGCAATTTTGAAGAATAGTCAATTATAGTCACTTGCTTGAGCAATTTCACCTAGAAATCCATACAGAATACAGAGGTGATATTGGTATTTCGTAGTTAGCAATTCTCTCATCCAGCTTCTAACTACAGACCATCACTATAGAGGAGAGATTTTTCAGAATGCTTAAAAATATCTCTTCCACAGTGATGACCAGAAGTTAATTGAACCTCTAGCTTTAGTTACAACCTTTGATGGCTGCATTATATTTTGTTTCTGCTGCACATTTTTGACATTCTGGACTACCCCAAACACACATGATAAAACTATCTGCATCTTCAGGGTTTACAAAATATCCAAATGATGATGGACATGTGAAACTTGTGGGTGGGTTACCTATAAATGCAATCATGATTGGATGTTAAAATAAGTTTCAGTCATTGCTGTGGAGGGGAGATTAATGAGTATATTTTCAGCTGATTTGGCTGAAAATATTCTGAAAAATTTCTCCACAGTGTTAACCAGCCGTTTTTTAACCCCTGACAGAGAAATTAATGTTGCCAATAATAAATTAATGATGGTATTCCAAGAGTAAGGTGGCTGCAAATTAGCCTCTAAAGATGCTCCTCCACAGGAGAATGCCGACTTTAATTTCCAGACCTGCTGTACAATACCACTTTTTCTTACAAGAAAAAATAAATCTAGATTGTTGACACGATGTTGACACTACCAAAAAGTTTTCATTGTGGGGCAGGTGCCGCATAGTAATGCGGAGTGTAATGGCATGGTAAAACTTACTGCTTCGGAATCTTTCTTTCACTGTGTTACACATTTTACAAAAATATGATTAACAAAATGAGACCCATACGTTCTATTTCAAACTGTAGTATGATATTCGAATAAACTGTATTGTTTTGGTATATATTTGATAAATTGCCACATTAAGCTTGAAATTAAATATTTTAAACTTGTTGCATGCAGCCAAATCACACTACACACTTTATGAACCTCCACGGTTTCCTTATAGTGTGCCACTCTTGTGTGAATGTAGCTTATCGCTAAATGGTATTCCATATTACTGTAAAAATTTAAAAAATTTAAGAAACTTACAAGTAATTTGTTTAGGCTTTGCAGGGCAAACATTCAATGTATCTAAAATAATCATTTAGTTGTTTAATATGCAGGGCAGTGTATTTGTCAAGTCATTTTGTATTCTGTTTCTCAAGAAATTCCTAAATATTTTATGCGATGAGCTAATATTCAGTGGAATTTAAATACTATTAACTAAATATAGTCAAGTCTGTGACAATAGTAATTCAGAAATCCTCAGAAATCTCTCCTCCACAGTGATTATTTACTCCAATGATGAAGGTTTTAAAATGATGAATATTATCTAATCAACAAACTTCCTATGGATTGGTTTCATTCTTAGAAAAATCTTCAAAATAAAAGTTGCTGCAAAGCTCAAAACTGCTTTAAAATACTCTTCCACATGTGATATTCAACCATTATTTTGAGGGTTGTTAGGAACGTTTATCTCTTCAGATATATAACTTTTATAATGTAGCTACACATAACTGCACATAATCTTCAGCATGCATGCCCTTTAAACTGTATTATTAAAAATAAAATACAATAAACATCTTAGTCACACTTACCATCTTCATTTTCCAAGCATACATCACATTTTTCTGAATAATACAGTGTCGATATGGGACATCGCAAGCATGGTTTAAGAGAATGGTCACACGCAATAAAATATGAAGGGTATAATGGATGGCGGTAATTCCGTTGTGATGGTTGGTTACCACAAA
This sequence comes from Neoturris breviconis, assembly GCA_032360805.1. NCBI lineage: Eukaryota > Metazoa > Cnidaria > Hydrozoa > Anthoathecata > Pandeidae > Neoturris > Neoturris breviconis. The sequence goes on from JAULBZ010002142.1 coordinate 18,276, forward strand.
ATGTTTGCGTTAGTAAATCACCATGTTCTGGACCTAAAAAAGCTGAACGTGTAAAGTACTACTATCTTCAAGATATGACCTTCTGCAACATGTTTCTGCTTCTAATATCAAACAGTTACACATCAAATACTTAAGTTGTACCCAATTGTTCAAGGTGTTTTTGTTAATTATAATTTTCCAAGCCAGACTATTAGTAGAAACTAAGTGAGTTATAAATACCAGACTGGGCAGGATAAAAATGCTGATAATGTTAATGGTATTAGATTTTGGGTGCAATTTTTACTTATAATCGAGATGCTTATTAAGTAAAGGATTGAAGTTTTCATGCAATTGTGATATAAAACCAGTCTAGCTTTTGGCTGAAAATATATCAATTTCAGTAATAAGTTACAAAGCAATGTGGTTTTAGGAAGCTAGTAAATCTCCATTTCGTAGAAGTCAAGTGTGGTCTAGTTTTGTAGCAGTCTGCTAGCAACACTATTGGTTAGCCCAACTATAGTAAATAAAAGCCTAGCAGACAAAACTTGACCTAGCCTAGCTTTAATAGATTGAAATCTAAACATAGCTGCCCATCCAATGATATAAATCCACTGTTCTCATATGTATTTTATGGACAAAAATATGAACTACACTTATCCATATCTGGCTTCAACCCTTTGTCATCTGTCCTGTTTATGGATAAATACAGTGCTACGTATTGATATCTTGCTTCAATCTCATTCTAATGACGTGTGGATAAGAACATGAGCTACATAGCCACAACTGGCTTCAGTCCTGTGTACTCATTGCATTTGATGGACAAGTAGAGCTAGTTTCTTCATCTGGTTTCAGTATTGACAAGGTCATGGCTTTAATATTGAATATTACCTTGCTGCTGCAATAGTATACCAAGAAATAGAAATCAGCGCCTGTATATTGTACATTGCTTGAAACCTTTTACTAATAAATCTAATTTATGCCTGAGACTAATAAATAAATCTAATAAATATTGTACCTCAGTTGTTTGAAGCGAAAAATTATATTATGGGGCAACTTTTATACATAATGTATAGATTGCATGCTACTATTCAGGGGCGGATCCATAGTAGGTCAAAGTGGTCAGATGACTAGGTAGTTCGTAAAGCGTGCACAAGATGAAGGTGAAAATCCTGGAGTTTGAGTCAAAGAGCTCCCTGCGCGGTAGAAAGAAATCAGCGCAGACTGGGATCGTGATTCTCTTAAAACCAGGCTAAATTTTGTATTCTTTGCCGCAGCCTGAAAGCGTGATTCTTCTAAAACCAGGCTAAATTTAGCA
>JAULBZ010002143.1:0-19567 GCA_032360805.1 Neoturris breviconis
CTTGCGTTTTGCTTGTGGTGTATATTGCTTGCTAAAATTCAAAAACGTCTCATATTTTATGTGAGGGGTTGTAGCTATAAGTAATAATGCAGAAAAGCGATAAAGTTTGGCCAAACAATATGGCTGCCACACAGCGTATATATCTATGCACACAGTTACCATAAAGATACAAAACTTTAATCACTCGCATCTTCACCAATAGTTTTCTTTAAGGAATGAAATTTTCAGAATGTGTTATTGACATTAGAAGCTTTCTTGTTATTTATTTGGAATTCTGACCAAAATAAGGTGATTCTGTGACTTACCCCAAAAAGAGGGAATGGAAAGAATTTCAAAAATTAGAAGTCCCCTCCACCCCTGTTTATTGGCTACTGCAGAGTACGCGCTTTTGGCGCTTTGAATCTTTTATTTCCACGTCCCCTTGGTCCCGAGGTTTGGGCAAAAAGGGTCCAAATCGAGTTTTCGCCTGCAATTGACGGAAAAGTGTGGTATCATCTTTATAGTAAATTATGTATCGGCATTCTAGGCAATATTACAACACATCCAGCCATTTTTTTTGTCGATTTTCGTCGATTTGAGACCGAGTGTTGGCGAAAAAGGGAGTTTCTTTTAGTGGAGACTTAGAATTTCTTTGAGAATTTGAATTCTATGAGGTTTTGATCACATTCACTTAAATATAATGCCTAAGGAGAAGAAGTGGAGTGGAAAAATTTTAATTTTCTATGAGACTTTGACCATGATTTTTTATGGCAGACATTTTGTAGGTTGGGGAAGCTTCTTCATCAATTGTAAGGGATTTTTTTCAAAGAAAGTTTGGAATTTTAGGAATTGATGTCTCCATTTTGATAATAGGAAGCTTCCTTCTTCAATTTTGAAATAGATGTTAGTGTGTATTAATGTGTATTCACTTTGGTGTCTTAAAACATTTAATTACTATCATGAGTAGATTTTGATCGATATGAATATCGACCAGTATAACTCTGTATTCGGACTGTGCGTTACCATATATGGCGGAAAATGGAGTTATGCGGGCCCGTATTCAGTAGTCTTCCATACTGTGCTCCGTATACAAACTGTGTATTTCCCTATATGACATTAAATAGTCCGTCCATAGAGCTATACTGCTCCGTATTCAGATTTAAAAGATGTACAAGGTGTGAAAGACTACTGAACACAGACCATTATTAGCTTGAAAGTATTGTTTTTGTTTATTTTTATTCCAAAAGCTGAAATTTTATGAGACGATCATAAATGGGTATGCAACTACTATCAATGTCGAAAAGACGTCTTTTTTAATATTTTTATATGAGCTAAAAATTAACTGGCAAAATGTTTTTCCAGAAATTTCTTTGTTGCCATGGTGATCATGGATCATGCAGAAATCCAATTCATTCACATTTTTTGCTTTACTGTGCATTATTGTTTATCTTTAATGTGGAATGTTTATTATTATTATTGATAGAATAATATAAGAAATAGGTTTTGTCAACCTCGTTCCCGGGGCTTCTTGCCTTTTCGAAGAAAGTAACTATGGAAATATAGAAGAGCGGCTCTTCCGTATTTTTAAAAGGCAAATCACACTAGGAACGAGGTTGGATTTTTGTTAGATTTTTGGCTTTTCACATTTTTCCGACTTTCCGACACTTTTTAGACTAATTTTTTTTGCGGTAGCTGATTTTGATGACGTCCTCAAAAAAAGTTAATTTTAAGGTTAAATTAAGACACATATATAAAAACAAACTCAGCTGCGGAACGTAGTCCCACAGATGTTTAAAACACCCTCCTATCTTCCTTCCTTCCAACAATGTTCACTACTTTTGCACACCCGAATAGAAAATCGAAATAAACGGGCGCCGTATGGTCAAACTTACTAAGCAAAACGTTAAAAGTTCCAAGGGCTTACGCACTTAAACTGGATGACCATTTCTTTGTTTGGATAAACAAGGGTACATTTTCGGACAGTCTTATATGGAAACGACAACGTAGAAAAGTTAGTTCGACCCGGATCAAGCAAGGTTTTATTTTGAACAGAAACTAATAGCGCAGTCAGTATAGTTAACAAAAAACGTTATTTTCTAATTTGTTTCTGTGCGTGAAGCACTCGCCATCTTGAAACATTTAAGATGTGGAAAATGCTGACACCGTCACAATTATAGTACTAGAAAGAATTTTATCGGTTTTTATACGTTATGTTTATGAATTCGTTAGAGGTGAACATGTCATAGTTTGCTTCTTCTGTCATTGGCTCAGTGCATCAACTGTTCTTCTTTCATTGGTTCAGTGCATCAATTGTTTTTCTTTCATTGGTTCAGCGCATCAACTGTTCAGAATAAACGCATATCACATGCGACTGTTCGAGACGACATCGACAGCATCGACGACATTGTGAACTAGATTACTCTAATTATTTTTGTTATCTATTCTTATCAGTGGATCTATATCTATATTTATATATGCATATGTTACCATCGTGCATGTGTTTATGATAGGTTTCGCGGCGCAATCCCAATTTTAATTTTTTTTCCTAGAATACTTCCTGCAACGAAAAAATATAAAATCATAAAATTAAATCCATATTTAGAACGTTTGTTTAACTTTTCTTTATAGAGTATCCTTCATTATTTTTTGTATGAAAATTATATTCTGTATGTTTTACTCACACACGCGTCTTTGTTTTATAAGAAATGTTTTATAAGATTTAAGCGTGAACTGGAGTTTCTCATTTTGTACCAAAATTGTGAAACTCAAGTTTCTTATTTGTTTAATAAATGCGATAAAAGTGGAAATTGGTATACATGCATGCTAACAAACATAAAATCTTAACCAAAGATACAAAATGAAACGGTTTGTTTTACGTATTCTGTTTTTGAAAGGAACTACTTTTGGTCCAAATAAGAAACCTACATCTGTTTTAGAGGTTAAATGTTCGAAAAAGATATACGTTTGTTTCTTACCAGTTGCGAATTTCAGTTTTGTGTTTCTTATTTTCTTACCTAAATTCAGAATTGTTTCTTCTAAAGCTGTTTCTTATAAATAACGTTATTTTGCTGACTTTCAACAGGTTTTTGCGGGCTGGGAATGGTTCACTTTTTTTATCACAATACAATACTTTTAATAAGATGAAGATTCCCTACCGCTAGGCTTTTTATTGACTATTATATAGAAGAAATTCAACTATTTAGGAAGGAGAGTGAGAGGTGGTAATACTATGTTGAACTAGAGCTTGAAATTCAGAATTCTGGGACTATATCCAAAATTCGTTCCCAGGGTAAGTATGCTGAATCAATGATCTTGCAATTGATTGCGAGTTCATTGACTTCTTTGCACGAATTCCACTTTGTTCTAAATATATATATATAATATGATCATGAGTGCGTTGTTCAAAACCTGCAGCTGTTCAAGACGGATGTCTTTCTAGTTTATATTTTGCTAACGTACCCCCTTAAAAATATTAAATGAGAATTAGCTACGAGTGCTTAATCAAACGATCTTGTATTTGATTGGTTTCTTCGTACCGAAAAAACCAACCAATCCCAAGCTCTTTGAATGGACGCTCTTCACTGTATATTTAGGAGATTATGACGTACATGAAACTGATTAACGATAATCATGTCTTTGTAGGTTTACACTGCTTCAAAAGGATGGTCCATTTCAGCACCAGGACGAGCTACGAGAGGATAATAGAGACGAGGTTTATCCAGAAGAGGTTCTAACTATATCATGCAAAGAAGAATCACAAAATCCTACACCACTTAGAAGAGCAACACGTGGTCGACCAAAGAAAAAAACAGAAAGTCTTGAATGGAGTGACGAATCAACTGAAGCTTTGATAGAATTATGGGAAACAAAAGGTGAATTGTTTAACAAGTCTCACCCACACTTCTATGCAAGAGATATGAAGGATAGAGCTGTAGACGATATTAAAGAGAACCTTAACGCACGTGGCTACTTTGTCACAACCAATCAGATCATGAGTAAGTTCCAATCGTTGAGAACGTATTTTTGTAGCCAGCGCACAAAATTATCGCAATCAAAGAAATCTGGAAACATAAATGAAGATGCCGAATGTAAATGGAGATTCTTTAGAAGTTTACATTTTCTAGATGATAATATGAAACCGAGAGAAGGTTACTCGCATAAAAGACAATATGATGGAGATAATTGTTTAAACTCTCCATCATATTTTCACAGCATGGTGCCAAAAGAAGAGTTACAAGGAGTTTATACAAATGAAGCTGTAAGCCCTCAATCTGAACCTGTTAATTTTAAACAACATGATATACATATGTATGAACAAGCGGTTAAGTCACCTAAATCACCATCTCCTCACCAACTTGATAGTAAAAACGAAGATCATATTTTCGGAGAATTAGTTGGGAACATGATCCACCAATTACCCCCTGGTCAACAAAAAGATTTGTTAAAACTTGAAATTCAGCAAATGATAATTAAAGCAAAGTATACCTCTTCTGACGGTAAAGCTGAACAATAGTATTGGCTCTCATATTTTTTTTTATAAGAGTTGTGTTTTTATTTTGTAGTATACCTTAATTCCCTTTTATTTTTGCGCACCTTTGATTTTTGGGCGTAGAACGCGAATAAACGATATATTGCGCGTAGCTAGGTTGTTCTAGCGTCTTTATTGCGGACTTTACAGATTTTATAATATTGTTACTACAATGTCTTTAAAACTCTAATTATCAAGTCTGAATATAACTCCTGGACATCATCTGTAGAGGAGTCCTGTAACTCCCGGACATCATCTACAGAGGAGTCTTGTTTGAGCATAGAAAAAACACTCTTCCACAGGTGATGTCCGGGAGTTATATTCAGGCTTGGTTCTTCTATTTATTTCTCTCCCTTTGTAACAAGTCTAGTTTTTTCAGTATTTCGTATCCCTTGGTTTTATTTACATCTACGATTTAGCCTAAGCTTTCAAAAGTCCATTGAATGTCGCGCGAAAATTAAGGGATGCTCGAAATTGCCATTTTTGCTGGTGTGCAAAAATAAATGGCGCAGAAAATATAGGGTATTAAGGTGGTATTCTATATCTGATTTTAATTTTTTGTATATGGGAATAAAGATTGTGTTTTTATGAATCTAAAAGTGTGAATTATTAATCCACCAAGGTGGGGGGGGGGGGGGGGGTCAGATACTAACATTTCTTAATAATGGATTTTGTTCCTATTGATAGACATGGCTTACCGCATATGAGTCGGGCTTTTGATGTGTTTAAATAGCCGGGGGCGGAATCTACTCCCATCTCAGGATAGACCAATTCACATATACATGAAAACGAGCTCTTCCGTGTTCGAAAAGGCAAGAAGCCCTGGGAACGAGGTTGGAGAACGATGTGTTGGCTCCTCAAAGTAGAACTTGTTGCAATGCAATAGCTTCCTTTTTGTGCAAAACACTGCACAAACAGAAAGTTATTGTATTCCAGCAAGTTCTAATTTGATCGTCAAATGCCACGTTGTCATGTACACGTTTTTTTTCATAAGAAACAGGTCAAAAAATAAGAAACACCGAACTAAAATTTGCAAACGGTGAGAAATAACCATATCTTTGTTTCGAGTTTTTAACTTCTAAAACAGATGTATGTCCCCTGGTCTCTTATTTGGACCAGAAACAATTCTTTAGTTGACACAAAAACAGAATTAAACGAACCATTTCATTTTATACATTTGGTTAAGATTTTTTTTAGCAATACATACAATTTTCACAAGAAACAAATCTTGAGTTCCAAAATTTTGGTAAAAAATAAGAAACCTCAGTTCTCGCTGAAATCGTAAGGTTGTTATAAAAAAAAATGTGTAATTGTGAATAGGTCTATTATTGGCTGCACGTAGTCATAAATAAGGTAGATTGAGTGATGTATCTCCTATCAGGAGAACGATGAAGATCTGGAGAGGGTAAAAATAGTACTCACTCTCCAAGTAGTGGCCTCAGCCTTGAGAGGGGGAGAGGGGGAAAACGATGAAAAAAAAAGAAAGAGAATGTGAAGAAATTAAACTTGCTTGGTGTATTACTAATAAGTATTTTGCCGTATTAAGTGATTTTACTGATATCATAAAAATTTCCTTAAAAACTGTGTTTCTTCCCAGTAAATTTAGTTTCTAATGGACACGGTTTGTTAGAAACTGTTTTCCTGACGTTTCTAAAAACGAGGATTGACGAATGCGTGTTGTTCAGATATAAAGGGTATCGCTTAATACAAACGAGTTCTTGGTTTGGACAGACAACACAGGCACACAGTCATTTTGCTGCACCCATGTATTCCCGACAATATATAAAGTAGAATGCTGAAGAATATAGTATTATTGCGGTATGTAATGACACTAAATTCGGACCCGTACAGTTCCGTACCCAGACTGCATATTGCCATAATACGGGTCTCTCTTCTAGTATTTTGTGTTGTGTCTGTTCTAGGACATTTAAAATGCACTTCCAGTTGGCAAAAACTTGTTTAAAGTCCGCAGTAAAGACGCGAAGAACAACGTTTTCAACGTTTTTCCAGCGTCTTTACTGCGGACTTTGAACAAGTTTTTTCCCACTGGGCTAGAACATACTAAACAAAATTTCAAGAGTTTAAGAGTTAATACGCAGAAAAAGTTGTTTAAATAATCCCGCCTGGATTTGGCCTCCAGTCCAAATAGAGTTATAATGGTCTTCAATTCTGGTAGAAGGAGAAATTGGGAATATTCAAATGCTAACCTTACTCTAGCTTACCTGGGGGCGGCTAATAGGCCACGGCCCAGTCCTAATTACTTGAAATTGCATGACTTTGTCACAAATGTCTCGGGGATCATTTTTTGACACCAGCAAATATATGCAGAAATTGGCTAAAAAATTGAAGAAGAAAAGTAGGCGAAAACTGTATAAAAAATACTGACTTCATCAAAAATGTTGTGCTAAATAATCAAGAAGTACTGTTTCTGAGAATTAATGTTGCCGTGTTGCACCTTAGAAGCATATACCGAAAACATTGAAAATATAAAACTTTTAAATACGCCCTATCGAAAGAAACTGCTGACGTCAGCGTAATTATGTAATAGTCTCTTTTTGCACCAAAGTGGTGAATAGATCGAAGTACCCTCATGTAAAGTTTCAGGTTGATTGCATTACCCAAACAGAATTTACGAATGGTAAGTAACCCCCCCCCCCCCACCCCCTTCCCTTCAGTGTTGGATTTTTAAAAAAGCCTGGGTAGGGTAGGGTTAAAACTTTTGAGACAAATTTTGTTAGCGTCGGAATTGAAATTTTAAAGAACCATTAACTTATCTCAGTTGAGGGGAAGGGAGGGGGTAAAACATATTTTTCCGCAACTCCTAGACAAAAAAAATCGCGGTAAAAGCCAAAAGACACCATTTCTTCGGTAGAAATTGGCGTCACATGATATATGACGTCAATTTCTACCATTTCTACCATTTTTGCAGCGAATTTTTTTCCAATTTGAAATCATCATTAAATTTTTCTCGCAAAATTCTGAACTTCCAATCTTAACCAAACATGTCTTTTTCCAGGATTATCTCCCACAGGCGTCAACATTTTTTTAAATGTCAGATCATGCGAGCTATTCCTTCCTTTTAAGGAGTTACAAGCCGGTTTCGAAGCCGCAAGATTTTAGAAGAGAAAATAATAACCAATGTTATGATTACGTCATCCGTTTTGGATTATCGGTTTATTTTTTGAAACCTCCGTAGTGTGTTCACTCTCAGTGAGCAATTTCTAAACGATGCTAATAGTGGAGTATAATTTCGTTCCGAGGGCTATTTTACGCTTATTGGAAAATTAGACCTTAGTCCTGGGAACAGGTTGTTTGGAATAATTATTATTAACCTTTACAGTTCGGAGTTACTACATGTATTGGACATTCGAGAGGTTTTAAAGCTGAATCAACCTGCTAAAGTTTGATATTGCTAATCCAATTTTGAATCATATCTTCGCCGCAATGGAATATATACTCTGCAGTATTGAATAAACATGGAGAACGGTATACCCGGTTTGCGTAGCTGATAATTGGTTAGGGACTGGTCAATTAGTTAATTTATTCTAGCTTGACGTTATTTTTAACGTGAATTTTAGTTTTTTAGCGAGTTGACTGCTTTATGTTATTGTAGATTTTGTAATTGGAAACATTTCCAATAATTAATTAATTGAAGTTTTTCTTTGCTACTAGTGTGATTTATCATTTTCCAGAAAGATCTTAGACTGTAGTCGTAGTTTTACCAGAACCGGAAAAAACGGAACGAAGTCGGGAAATCGGAATCTATGCAGTGTGTATTCTTTAACGTGAAAGTATTGCCAAATATATATGTTTAGATCAACTTTGTGTAGCCACAAACTGGGGTTAATATTGATTGATGTCAAGGAGGTTCAATCGGAGACAATCGGAATATCGGAGTGCCGTGAGAAAAAAGCAACTCTTTCAATATTAGCAGATTACTATTTTAAGCGAGTTAGAGCGTGTTAGAGCGAGTTAGAACGAATAAAGATGGCTTGCTGCATCTAATGCGTTTACGAATAAATCCGTGAATAACCGTGTTCGTAAAACAGGTTACTGTTAGTAGTTCTCCATCTTCTCGAGCTTGATTTTCATTAGTCAGAAAATTCGATGAAAAAGCTTAAAGAGTACATTCCATTGGTAGAAATTGACGTCACATGTGTAATCAACCTCAAAACGTCACATCATGAATACGTACTTACGCAGACACGTATCCCAGTAAACACACGTCGTCGGATCAATATTCGTTAAAAGGACGTCGTGAAGTCGTTTTGACGTTGTTTGAGCATTGATCAGACGTCGTGTACCCAATGGTATAGGTCCATATATGGTATTTCACTCATAAATGCCACAATACGCACCCGTATAGTACTATATCCGGGCTGTGCATTTCCATTTATGGCATTACATACAGTACTCAGTAGTCACTTGTACTAAGTACTAAGTAGTAGCCTGGGATAACATTTGGATAATATTTAAAAGTTTATCAGTAAACACAAAACAAAATTATTTGTTGTTTATTTCAAAAATATTTGCTAGGCAAAAACAACAACACGTGATATACATCAATAATAATACAAGTAAACAACATCGTTTTCAGGACTCCTCCTTCCTTCCTGGGAATGAGGTTGTACAATTAAACAAAATACTATATCTATTGAGCAAAAACGTGTTCAAAGTCAGCAGTAAAGACAATAGAACAAGGTTGAAAACGATGTTCTAGTGCCTTTAGTGCAGACTTTGAACAAGTTTTTGCTCACTGGACAATGCTTCCATAATCATGTCATATGATATATTATACATTCTGTACTGGGAACTAAAGTTGGTCAGTAATTTAATCCTATTTTTACTAACTTTTTTATTGGATAACTTTCTTAACACTTTGCCTTGATAATGAGTAAAATTAAGTAAACAACATGAAACGAAAGCGTTTTCCAGTCTGCACCAGATATCTAATTCTCACCGAAGAAACCAGTCAATTGCAAGCTTGTTTAGGGCGAAACTCATGTAGAGATCCTCATGTAGGCTTCATAAGAACCTTTCCATCACGCGACGTTTAATAAACTTTGACATGACGTCATTTTGACGTTGCGATAGCCACGTCTTTTTAATGTGATTAGACGTCGCGCATCCGGGGGTAAATACTAGCATGGAATCTATTTTTGGCTTTTTAACCCGCTCTTTCATATACAGAAAATGTTACATCAATGAGCTTGCAATTGATTGGTTTCTTCGGTACGTAGAATCAATGCGCTTCAAGCTTAGTGAATCAGACCAATATACCAATATACTCCATGCACGTAGTTTTCTATTCTGGATATTGTTAGGAAGATGTGAAAAGAATCAACATTCCTCCTTGGAAATTTTATTTTTGAGACAAACAAAGACATTCCCTATCGGCACGTCACGTGCCCATTGGGTTTAATTATGCAATATGACACAGTGTAGTTAAATTTCATGCAAATATCGAGACTAACTTTTCGCAATACATTTTCAAAAGATAGATCTATTCTTACTATTACATCTATTAACAAAGACAATCGTCACGGTATAAAAGACTGCTAAAGACGGAACTGTATAGCGCTCTCCGTATACTGGGTATACGGGTCCGCATTTAGCAGTCTCTCAAACTGTGCATAATATAAAAAAATATAATATATATATATATATAAAAAATATAAACAACTAGTAAGAAGTAAGGGTGGAAAAAGGGCGGAAAATGGCGGAATTGGACGTAAATGAACGGAGACCGTGTTTATTAGGCTTTCACGATGTGTTTCGAATTATGAATATTTCTAGTGGTTTACTTAAGGTTAAAATAACCGTTGGTCAGGAGAGAAAATTTTCAGCAAAACTAATAGACTATACCGAGTAAGGTCACGTTCCATCTCCAAAATGAATCTGTACAGAAGTGTGTTAGGTCAATGAGCTTCCAATGGATTGGTTTCTTCGGTACGAAGAAATCAATCCATTACAAACTCATTGACTCCGTACTCTCCTCAGTAGATTTTATTTTTAAAACGATCCCTTAGCAAATACAGGGGAACAAATTACTGATATATACTGCACATACTTATTATCTTCACAGAACAAAATGCTATAGTGTGAACAGTGCTTTACCTTTATGTTTTAGTAAATGTGGGGTGGGTTTATCCGAAGGTAGCCTTCTGTAGCATCAACAGCCATTCTAAATGCATTGCAATACAATGCAAAGTAACTCGACAGAATCGGCAATGCCCATTTTTTTTTTTCAGAGTATTTTGTTATTTATTTCGCAGAAAAAGAAAAATAAGTTTTCCCAAATAAGAAGATTTTGCCAAAATTTTACTCTGTCAAAAAGTGCGTGTGTGTTTGCAGAGAGATTAGAGATATGGGCAATGTGCAACAACTAGATGATAGAAAAGCATGGTCAAAATGATCCATATAAAATAAGTAAAATTTTAAACGATAACAAACTATTGGTTAATCTAAAAGGCAAGTTCGTTTCAAAATGAAGGCATTACATTAGTTGAAAGCGACGTCACCTGACAGGCGACATCACTTTCAACCAATGTATGACTTCATTTAGAATTCGTGCGAACAATTTCACCTAATATTCTATTCTTCGACGCTTTCCTCTTTAATTCTCATTTGGACTACACCGTGATGACGGAATCCATCGGACGCATGAATAGCTGTCGAATGAATATGATGACCATGATCTCCGTCTTCGGATGATACTAACGTTGGTTTTTGAATAGATTTTCCATCTTTCTTTGATCTGAATAATATGATGAATATCTTCGGCCATAAGAAGATAAGGTAAAAGATAAAACCAAATATAATGCACATGATTGCTTGCCCTTCTGCTAATGCTGAATCAACATATCGATAGAAAATAACAACTTCAAACAAGCCGAAGAGATAAAAGACACAGAACGTGATTAAGATATATTTCAGTTCTTCGCAGTTATCTTCCATTTTCGTTGAAGTACATGAAAAGAAATTTCCAATAATACTTAATGCTATATTATAGCCAAGACCAATCCAGAAAATATAACTTTTCCAATTTGAGCATTCAAAATATCGTTCATTCCATTTATCAGTTTCATTATGAAGTGTTTCTGGTTTATCGACCATCAAACCGATTATCATTATAAGAGCTTGGATACCAACAACAATAATGATAACAACAGCACGTGGAGACCTTCCACAACCTTCTTTACTAACATCACCTTCGTCATTGTAGAAACCATTGAAGTAAGCAGTACGAGAAATTAAAACCGCAAAGCAAAATGTTAAAGCAAGATTAAACAACGCAATATAACACGAACACGATTCTACTGTCGGTGTTATAAGTAATGGAATTGGTGAAAGAAATAAAAGTAAACAACCAAGAATATACAAACATAACAATCTGTATCCAGAAAACAACACAAGTTCATGATCGCTGTTTTGACTAATGATACCTAATGCAAAGAGAGCAGCACAAACACCTATCACGATTAAGAAAATAATAAACGAACCCAGTGGACCAAACCAGTGAAAGGAAATCAAATTATATCTGACACATTTTGATTGGTCTGGTTTAGAAGTTGTGCCAATTGGACAGGAGAAACATTCATCTGCATTTGTAGTATTTGATACGGTACCATTTGGACACTTTTGACAATCCCAACAATATTCTTTGTTAATAATCCTCTTGAAACCCATTGCACATGGTGCAGCACATGTTGATATTGGCACTTCTTTACTTCCTCCTTTCCATCGAATATCGACTTTGGTTATACGAAGTTTACTTTCCTTCGTCCAGGCACCAAGCCATTTGCTATCAAAGCTAGCACTCGTGTTACCATGAATATTGTACACCATAAAACTTGATGATGCAGGAGTTAAACGGTCAGTAAAGATTACCATATTTTCAGGTAACAAAGGAATTCTAAACTTGATAGTTTTCATGGCATCTAGCAATGTTTGACTTTGTTTCTTAGCCTTTAAAGCATGGGTTATCACGTAAGCCGAAACAAATGCATGTATCGCCGCATCAGCATGTTCAGCTAATGCAAGTTTTGTGTCTAACTCAGCTTTCTCGCATGCAGTTTTAAGACTTCCACCTAAAACCTTTCCAGCCAAACATTCCTGTTGTCCACCTTTTGATAAGAATAATGGTTTTAACCATTCTTTATCTGCAAATGGAATTTGAACTTGTGGACCTTTAAAATAATTCTCCAGAACTGAATACTTTTCATTTGTGTGAATGTATATCATACCTTCAAGTACAGATGCATATGGCTTCAACGCATCCTGTGATAAATGCCAATTCTGAGTAGATAAAAAAATTAGATGCTTCATATTTTTTGCTTGAACTTGCTTATATAATTCAACTTCCACGTCTTTGTCACAATCTACTACTACAACTGTGATCAATAGATTCTTTTCAAATTCTTTTATAGCTTTATTTACATCACCTTTGCTAGTTAAAACCAAATGGTCGGAAGCAAATATACCTTTTTTACGTAACTCACTAGTAAGCATAGTTAGACCAGCTTTTCCTTGATAATTATCGGAAACAACGGCATGGACAAATTGAAATTTGAACTCGTAAATCAAGTCAAGTATTGCTGCAATTTTCATTATATTTTCGGGATATGCTGATGCAAGCATTTTTATCGACGATTCATCAAAAGAATCATCCTTCATTAATCTAGCATTATCAGATACATAGCTGATTTGTGGGATCATTTCGACATTGAGAACGTGTAAACTTTTAAGTGACTTTTTAGTAAATTCAGATAATATAATGTTCACAGGTTTTGGTGCAGTTTTGTTTTGTTTATAAGCCAGTGCTTCGCTACTCATAGCATAAGCTACCTTGCGTTCCATGTCAGTATCATCACAACTATCTTGTATATTATAACCAATCGGATGAGTTGTCATCAGGTTGCTAAATTCACTATCTTTTTTAATACGTTCTAAAGCATTTGTGAAAGCTTCTGCAACTGCCACACCTGAAATAAAAATTTGAACTTTAAGGTTGATTTACACTAGGTGAAAAAAGTGCTGCAAAAGCCTAAAGACGATATTCCATCAGTAAAAATTTACGTCACGTGATGCATGACGTCAATGACTATCAATAGAATAGCTTCTTTTGGTTTTTGCAGCTAATCTTTCACCTACTGAGAATCAATATTCATATGGTACGTTCTATCTCCTGTTGTATATATAATATACAAGGCCACCAAGGTAAAAGAATATTATATCGGTGGTTGCATTGTTTTTGAATATATACAACGAGAATATTTTATGCAATATCCAAGCTGTCTAGGGGTAAAACAATAGGTACACATCATTTCTTCTATGATCGCGTATCCTCAGTTTATTGAACTTACCCTACTATTCTATGTAAAATGTAATGTGACCTTTATTACCACGTATGCAATTTTTTTTTACCTAATCGTTGTGAGCAGATCTTGAATGATAGCTTCTATATTTGTACTCATAACCCAGCACAAGCATACTTAGGAACCCTTACCGCAACCTTAAGATTAACATCCAGATCTTATGCGCATATCTGTTGTGTCGAGTCTTGGGATTTCAGACACACATCTTCCACACTCGTCCCAGTCTTTTTTGGGCAGTGTTTGAAATAAGAGCAAATAATCAATATTGCTGAATTAATATTTATGCCACCAAAGAAATCACACATATTTTAGAGAGGTATCGAATTCCTCTTTATTCTTAGGGAAACTCCCCCATTTCCCCTCCCCCTCCCCCTCCCCCGTTCAAATAGGGTTCATATATTTTGATGTTCATAACGAAATACCATAACACGTCCAACGTATTAAAGCGCAAGCATTTTTTACATATTATATTTGAAGACCAAACAAAATATATAGATGGGATTAGAGGGTAAATATTTTGAGAATTACTAAATGATCATTCTTTAAACGTGCCGAAATCTTTTTATATAATAAGCATCAAGTATTCAAAAAACGTTTATTGCAGCTTGAAAAACGTTTGACGTAGTATTTTTTTTCTATCAACACTAGGCTTTTCAGACTTTTTAGAAGTTCTTCAACACTCGACACACGGGCGGAATCCGCCCCATGGAGCTTTCCGGATTGATTTGCTATTACACCATCAAAATAGGCAAGATATCAGTACTAACTGTAATAAACATTTTGGTCTTTGGTATTTGGTATTTTATAATTTTGCTTGGAAATTTTTATTTCCGTGAATTTTTTTTTCTTCTTGTTTTTAGTAAAAAAAAAGAAGAAAGAAATTGGTACTGGTGCCATTCAAAAGGAGGGTGGTCAAGGGCATAGGGACGGATTTTCGGAAAACCTTTGTTGAAAAAGTTGTCTAAAGGATAAAAACTATCTATGAAAATTGCCCCTAGTGCTAATAGAGTTAACCTTATTGACCTGGGATCTAGGACCACCACCACCAAAATTTCATGATGCTTTTCATTTTTTCATTTTTTTTTTTAAATACTGTTAACAACAGTTTTTAAAATAATGATAAAATAATAGCCGTCCAGTAAGAATCACCACCACCGCCACTGGATATCCGCTAACAGAAGGCCGGGGTTGATAGGGTTTAAATTTAAAACAGCACAATGTAAATGTAAACCATGTAAACTTAAATTGGATGTTATAGCAGAGTCCAAAACGTAATGTGGTATTGGCAAATAGGATCTATTCTGTCGGTACACGACGTCGGATCAACGACGCAACAATGTCGCGACCTCGTGTTGATGTTGTTGCGACATTGTACCAACGTCGTGACCCCACAGAGAATACCCGTTAGTGACCGTCTCCTAATTAAATCATTACCACCGGTCACCCGTATTACCGCCGGTCACTCGTATTACCGTCGGTCACCCGTATTACCGCTGGTCACTCGTATTTGCAATATTTTGACAGTCATTCTTCGTTTACATTTTCGGAGGTAATAACTTAAAGGTACAAAATCGCCCTCAGATTTTTTCCCCAAAATTTTCCTTCTATAGTCTAGATGAAAGTTCATATTGCTAGTAACATATTCTGAAGATTTGACTTCATAAGAATAATTATTAGTAGAGATATAATTGATTGCAGTTGTAAGAAATTATCTATTTTCTATGCTCAATGTGTGGCAGCCATCTTGTTTGGCCAGACATTTTCTGTTTTCAGAGGAAAGAATTGCTTGTTTTGCCACTTCTTGACATTTTTTGACCCTGAAATTTTCTGGATATGTTCAGTGTGTGTCACTTGTCCACTTGACATAGATATTTAAATTTTGACCCAAAATAGGTGATTATGTAACTTTAACAAACATATTAAAAAAAGTATCGTATTTATTGGTAGTCTAACCCCCCTTAACCACAAGGTTTAATGGAGAATTATGTGTTAAAAGTTTGAATACCAGGAGATTAGGACTGACAAGAAAGAGTTAATGTTTACAGAGAATATTACTGTGTCAACAATCTTCTTGATTTATCCCAGCCGACAAAAACATGTTCAAAGTCAGCAAAATAACGTTAGAACAATTTTCAAAGAACGTTGTTCCAACGTTATTTTGCTGACTTTGAACATATCTTTGCCAGCTGGGATGTTTATCACGGTTTCATGACTAAAATATTATGTCTCTTTATGAAATATTACAGTGTGTGCAAAAACTTTGTTCAAAATCAGCAGTAAAGACGCTCGAACAACAAGTTTTTGTACACTGAATAGCTAGTATCTGTTCTAAGGTCGTTTTCCACTACAGAAAAAAATTATAGACATTCCATTGGTATAGAAATTTTCTGGGCCAAATTGCTCGAAAGACGATTAGTTTATCCTCGATTAAATTACCTTTTCACGACATTTGATTGGTAGAAAGTTGTTTTAATCTAGAATTAATGCTAGATTAGTGTTAATCGTCTTTAGAACAACTGGGCCCAGAAGTAGAGAAAACGTCCTTTATATACATAAAGAATTCAGATATGTCAATTTAATCTCTGTTGTGATCAACTGCGTTTTTACAGCTAAATACTACCGTATAGAGTTCCGTATATGTCCATATTTGGATTGTTCATTACCATATATGGTAATACGCAGTCTAAGTATAAGAACATTCTGGAACATATTCGGTCGTTTCTTACGCATTACATTGGTACTAATTTAAGTAAGCAATTAAATCATATGTAGCTAACGCGGTACTCTTGTATGCAGCTATTTGACCTGTTTGGCTAAACATGGACACAACGGACACAACGGACACAATGGACGCAATAGACATCTGCTGTCCAATCAAACATCGAAATTATTACAATGCATGATACAGTTAGAGTTTTATTATTGATATTTCTGTGTATACTTTAACATAGATGAGAGCCTTCTTGTTCGACCTTTTGATGTATATTGCACTAGGAAAAGTGGTAGTTAGATTATTACCCAAGCTCGTCCCCAGCCCCTTTTGACTTACCTTTTGGGTTTACTGCAGCACATTTTCCTGCACCACTTGCTTTAGACAATGGCAAAATTGAACCAATTATAAATTGTCCATCGTCACGATACTCTGCAGAACAAGAAATCCCAACAAGAGACAGAAACAGAAATAATTTGTACATCTTCACTTAACTTTGGAAACTATCGTGTGCAAAAAGTTGATTATTCCAGTTATTATTCCAAACGGCTATCGTTAATACAATCTATTTACTAGTACAGATTTACGAAACCTCCAAATTACTTAACCATCCAACATTTCCATGTATAAGTCACCAAGAACAAGCGCATAAGTCAACAGATGTCTTTCTGTTCTTTATAACATATCGTACAAAATAAAAGTTAAACAATATTTTTTAAAAAAGACATCACTCTGGAAGTAAATCCTCTTCTTATAAAAACAGCAATCAATAGATTCTATTTGATAAGACTTTAATTTTTCTTTCATTATATATAATCTATCTATAAGTCTGTAAAGTAATACATAATACTACTGAGTGCGGATTGGTATAACTCCTTATACGAGATAAGGAGTTGTGCATATATAGTATTACACAGTCCGTATAAGGAGCTATACGAGTCTGCATTCAGTAGTCTTTCACGCTGTGTGTATGAATAATATTTAATCTGTAAGATATATTCGTAGAGCCGTTTCTTTTGACATCGTATTTTCTTATTAATACCAACGGATTTTATGGGGTGTTACAATTGTTAGAAAAAAAAACATTGTTGAAAAAGTTTACATTATTTATGTGTTACAAATCCTACAAAAATAACGAAAATGCAGAGTACCAAAGTAATGTTAGTTACAGTTTTGCTACAAAACACGTTCATAAATATGTTGGATTATACAGAAAGGGATAGGTTTGCACCTAACTAAGCTATAATCAAAACTTTGATAAATAATATTAGATAGGATGTTCACAAGTTTTATAGATCTTCGATTAACATGAAAACAATGGATATAAGTTGTGTTTAGCTTCTGTAAATACTAAAATCCAATGAAAAGAATCATAGCATATGTTTGTAATACGCCTAGATCTAAAATTTTGGCCTATGCACAAACAATCACAGCGCGGGAAAAAACTTGTTCAAAGTCCGTAGTAAAGACTCTATAACAACGTCATTCAATTTGTTTTAGCGTATTTACTGCGGACTTTGAACAAGTTTTTGTCCACTGGGTATATTCTCTGTATATGAAATTCATAGGATTTTGAAATCAAACTATAACCATGGTCACACTGGCCATGCAATGTCGAGAAGCAATAATATATCAATATCAACCCAGTGGGTAAACACTTGTTCAAAGTCCCCAGTACTGACGCTAGAACAATGTAATTTGGTTGTATTCAAGCGTTTTTACTGCTGACTTTGAACAAGTTGTTGCTCACTGGATCCAGAGTTAATATAATAACAGTGAGCACGCAATGACTAATCAATATAGAAGAGACGTTGACGTCAAAACAACATCCTTAATGTCTAATTTGAATTTGAATGCCGGCATAATCTACATGTTATATATAATTACGTTACAGACACACGAGGTCGGATCAACGTCAAAAAAAATTCAGAACAACGTCACGACGTTAATTTGACGTTATTTTGACGTTGACCCTACATCGTGTACCAACTGGATAAGTTACTAGACAGTATCAACACGTTTTGTCAATCCTCACTCAACAACCCACGAGAACGGTGACGCCATTTTAATGTTTTATTTAACTATTTCTCCAACTGTGTGTGCATATTGGATAGATTCGTTAAAGTCGTTAATCTAACGACCTGTTAAGACCACATAGCATCTTGCGATCTAATCCTTTTTTCTTGAGAATATTGTACAACTAAAGGCCGTTTTCCACTTTAGAAAATCTTCTGCGGAACGGAAACGGAAAGGAAAATGTGCACGCGTAGAAAGAAATTATAAACATTCCATTGGTATAAATTGGCCTCACACGATGTGTCATTTCAATTTCTACCAATGGAATGTCTATAATTTCTTTCTACAAGTGCACATATAAAATTTTCTGTAGTGGAAAACGGCCTTCATAGAGCTATCTTATTTCCATTGTCAATATTGTGTGTACTAAAAATATTAGAACTTTTCTAGAAACACAATTTTTATTTACTTTAATGTTTTAAGTTGTTGTTATGAAAATAATAGTTTTGTCTGATGTAAAGGACCGCCAAAAAAAATAACATCTACAGAAGAGAGTACAGATTCACGATCTTGCAGTGGATTGATTTCTTTGTACCGTATAAACCAATACGTTGCAAGCATGTTGACTATTACACATCTCTGTTGAATATGGTATAATTTAGTTAGTTCAAACTCAGAAAATAAGTTTGCTTTCGGTGTTAAATCTTTTAAAGATCCCTAACATACATCATCAAAGGAGGTAGAATTAGTAGTAAAAAAAATAAAAAAAATAAATAAGCGAATTCACTTCAAATTTGTACCATAGACTCGTCT
Source organism: Neoturris breviconis (assembly GCA_032360805.1). Lineage (NCBI taxonomy): Eukaryota > Metazoa > Cnidaria > Hydrozoa > Anthoathecata > Pandeidae > Neoturris > Neoturris breviconis. Next base: position 19,424 of record JAULBZ010002143.1, read on the forward strand.
CATGATTAAGTTCTTTCCACAAGTTCTCATGGCCTAGATATCCCGTTTTTCCCGATTTTTCTGATTTTGAAATATAGGATTTTTTTCGGATTTTCAGGAAAAATTCGAATGGTTTCAGTGCATATTTTTTAAAAAACGGAAGAT
>JAULBZ010002144.1:0-19563 GCA_032360805.1 Neoturris breviconis
TATACTTTTATCATATTTGATGTTTTTAAGTGATTCTCCGAATGAAACGGAAGCATTCGAAACTTCAAGGTGGCATAGAATCACTGCTAAGATGTTGTGAAGCTTCATTGTATTCTAAACCTATATAAATCATAATATAACTGAATACTGACAATATTCAAAAGAAAGACATCAACATTTTAAAAATAGATAGTGGGTTAATGTTCCAAACGGTCAGAGATGTAATCTAAATGTGTTAACTCTATTCAGGTTGGGGAGGACACAAAGTCCCCCGTGCCATATATTCATAACTTCTGAACGAATCGCTATCACGGCTAGAAGTATTAAGACTTTTTTTTATAATTTATTTAGGATTATTTATTATTATTATTCTAGAAAAAAAAGGTTTTGGTAACTATGGATAATTTTCCCTTAGCAACAAAAGTTTGCTATTTTTTTGAAAGGTTTTTCTTATTTTTGCTTTGGGCTTTTTATGTACGTTGAACATGTGGGGGGGGGGATAAAAGCATGCCACCAAAATTTGCATGTAGTAAATTTTGCAAAAACGTTTGCTGACGTCAGCATTTTTTCAGAAAAGATTTCCATTTTTTACCTTATTTTTAATTGGCTATAACTCAGGAACAAAATAAGATTTTTAGTTCTATTTTCACATTTAGAGTGTGAAATGATGTGCCTTTTATTAAATTATCAAACAAAAACTGCTTTAAGTCCACAGTAGCCTACTATAGCGCGCCAAAATTGACAAAATTTTCTTCAGAAAATTTACGGTCAGCTTCAGTCGAAATTAGTATTTCTGTAAAATTGACACAATTATTTGACACTTAGTAAACTCTTTCTCTTAAATTCTTTGTCTTTTACTATCAAAATAAATAAAATAATCAATGCTATGGGGTACCAGAGTTATTACAATTAATAAAAAAAGTTGTTATTAAAACACAACTGTGGAGGAGAGCAATAAGAAGATTTCCTAAAAAAAACTGTGAAGGAGAAAAATAAATAAATCTTATGACATGGGATTGAACAATATTGAAACAATAGATCATTCAATAAAATCTTATGTCGACAGACAAAGGATATATATGTAGCTAAATAATCGAAATTTTCTAACACCTTTCTGGAGGAGAGCACTGACACTATACCTTTTGCATAATATTTTCAATTGTCCTTATACCGAAATGTTCCTAGCAAAAAAATATTAAAAGTCACCAAAGGAGAAATTCGTTCAATTTGTTGTTCAGGATATATCGTAAAAACTTCACCTGGGAGCGGAGGGGGCTGGGGCGGTTTCTTCTCATATATAATATGTTTAAACCTTAATTCAATCTTCACACCAATGCGACGAGATGTTTAAAACTTAATCGAATCTACCTCCCCCCGAACGCGATACACATTAAACATATTTTATTTAAAGTGCTATTGTCTTTAGATAGTTAAACCTTAAATCTTCCCGTAACGTCACCATAAGTAATAATGTCACCAAAATAATAATTATGCCGAAGTGTTATTAATGTGTTCAACAAACTTTCAGAAAAATCGCAACCCTATAGCATGTGCCCCAAAAAGAACCCCGAAAAGTCTATCCTGAATATGGTTAAATTATCGCTAAAATAGACCTATTCACAAATACATGAAAACGAGGCGTTGGCTGCTCAAAGTAGAACTTGTTGCAAGGGCTACACAAAAAGGAAGTTATTGTATAGCAACGAGTTCTACTTTGAGCAAACCAACATCTCGTTTTTAAGTATTTGTAAATATCTTTATCAAGTTAAGATATTATACACGTCGGAATAAAAGCAAATAATCACTATGGAGGAGTGATTTTTGAAATATAAAGCATGAAGCTATTATCACAAAACACCCTCCTCCGTAACACTTACATCTTATTACATATAGATTTATCTAAGGATCACATTCTTATTAAGCAAAACCTGCTCAAAATCAACAGTGAAGGCGCTAAAACAACGTCGAACGGCGTTGTTCTAGCGTCTTTACAGTTGACTTTGAACGAGTTTATCCTCACTGGATTAAAACACACTCAATACTGTTAATGTTGATTTTCATTAGGCAGAAAATTCCGCGCGAATGACAAAGGAAGACGTTTTTATTTGTAGAAATTCACATCACACATGTCGATTTTTACTAACAAAATGTGTCCTTCCCAGCCGGCAAAAACCTGTTCAAAGTCAGCAGAATAACGCTAGAACAACGTTCAAAGAACGCTGTTCTAACATTATTTTGCTGACTTTGAACAGGTTTTTGCCGGCTAGGTTTATATTCTTTTGGTTATCTTTAATGGAAAACAACCTCTACTCTTATTCACACGTGCCTAATAGGGCACACGACATCGTAACAACGTCGTAACAACATCAAAACGGTATCATTATTACGTATTGTTATGACGCCGTGTGACGTCAGGGTTTATTCTTATTCGTGCGTGCTAAAGCGTTATTTGTACACGTTCGCACCTTTTAAAGATATTACACGATCATATACAATCAAATACTGATAACATCCCAATAGTCACTCGCACATACTCATAATGTTTCAAGACTGCCATTCATTTATCATTTCCAGATAACCATTCGTACGTACACAATACATCTCAAGTATTTATTTGTATATTGCGCTCAGCTATTTGCGTTGTGATTAACAGATGGATGGGACGTTCAATTAACGTTATAGTTACACATGTAGTAAATAAAAGAAAAAATGTCAATGTCTTTCATGTTGTTTTAGCGTCTTTATTGCGGATTTGGAACAAGCTTTTGCCTTCAATCGGTAATGTGAGGTTATATTAAGAACAATTTAACTTTTTGCTTACAAAGCAAACCCAGTGCAAAAAACCTATTCAAAGTCTTCAGTAAAGACGATAGAACAACGTTGTTCGACGTTATTCTAACGTCTTTACTGCGGACTTTGAACAAGTTTTTTACCAGGCTTGATGAACTTACTCAACTGTGCAGGTAGAAATGTATATAACGTACGATACAGTATTACAATAACATTTACCGTAAAAGTACAACCTCGCTCCCAATGCTTCTTGCCTTTTCGAAAAACGTAAGGTAAAAAACCCTGGTAACGAGATTGATAAAAAATAATAACATATGTTCATAGGTTTGGCTAAAAAAACAGTTTAAAATTAAATTAACGGTGCCTATAGTTATATATCTATTAATTAATTAGAGTTTTTTTATGGAAATTAATTAGCATCGTCGGTTCAACTATTACACGTCAAATTATACCAATGGAATGTCTTTATTTGCATTCCGCGCGGAATTTTACGCTAATGAAAATCCAGCTTTAATCTTTTTATTAAGTAACCTAGCAAAAGGTGCAGTTTTAAAGGTTTTTTTTATTTTAGATTACAATATTATATAGAGTTATATTCATAGAATTCAATTCTAATAGCTTTTTACAAGGTTTCTTAAATTTCTCAAGATGCTATAGTTTAACCCTATATTCACACCTGGCTTTTTGAGGATCTTAAAAGCCGAAGAGGAGGAGGGGTGGCTTGTCCCCTCCCCCCCCTCTCCATAACTTTTGATAGAACTATGTTGTAGTGTTAAAACATTCCAGAAATACTTGATTAATACTTAATTAACTTATTAGCATAATAATATTTCTGGTGACGTCGGTACTCATGATGACGTCATCGCAGTGAAACATGTGGTGAAAAAAAACTGTTTAGAGGAAAATATTTTGTACCAAAACTATTTGCCAAAACGTTTTTCAAGCAAAAATACGAAGAATTACTTTTGTTTTTTTTGTTTTATCACCTGTCAAAAATATGGTTAAGTATCCCTAGTTACTAAAAATAAAATTTTAAAATGATCCTAGTTTCTTAATTTGTAAGAAAAGAGTCTATTTTCTAGTCATATAAGCCATTCATTCAAAAGTTATAATAAAGAGTTTAGCATAGGGTTAAAATTGTGAAAGGAATGAATAAAACCATAATCAAACCATAAAAAGCAACAACAAACCATCAAATTTGAGATAAGTCTTTCTTTATTCAAGTAAAATTACGCCGTTAAAACCATCTAATACAATATAATCCTGTGATTGGTCAGGAAACAATGCACGGCATTTATCCAACTTTTTGTTAATGGGAGCGCTTATTAATTTTTGGTAACTTTTCCAGCCCAGCTCGTATTCCACTCCATCCACCTTAATAACATTTAGGAAATCAATAATAACTTAAAGCAGTCAACTAACCAATTGCCTGCTAAATCCCCCAGGTTATTCCATCCCCCCGCTTAATAAATTTAGAAGAATTGCCTCCCTCCCCCGTGCTTATTCCTACCCCTGTTTATTCGATACTGCAGAGTAATGACGCAAAAAAGTTTCAACCTCGTTCCCAGCGCTTCTTCTCTCTTTGTAACTGTCAAGAGAGAAGAAGCCCTGGGATCGAGGTTGTAAAAGTTTCTTAATTTTTTAGGATTCTACTGTGATCGTAGCCAGTTTCGAAGTAGTTTATTTGAAGTATCTTGAGCTTCTTCATAATTTATGTATGAATGATACACCCCTTTTTATGTTAGAGCATGGAATCCATTCTCACTGTGTGTGGCGTGTTCACACTAGAAAATTTAAAGCATGCTTTAGGAGCCATCTCCAAAATTCGTTACCAAAAGCAGATATCTTAGCAGGTTTGAAAAAGTAAAATTCAATAATTTTAAGAATAATTAATCTATGAAGAAACCAATCAATTGCAAGATAATTGATTCAGCACTCTTCCCCTGGTAACGAATTTTGGAGATGGTCCCTTAATGAAAAATATTGATGTGAACACTTTCTGCTATATTTAAGATCGATTCAAATTTTTGTTTTTTCTGTTTTAGCTGTAGCCAAGGATTCCCGTCTCTTTGCTTCCTTCCTTCATTTTCTTTCTTCACGTAATAATCTGTCGTTTGAGATTTTAGTTTACATTTGGAAAAAGCAATATCAAAAATATCAACATTGGGAGAGAGGGAAAGAAAGAAAAAATAGAGCTTAGTATACTAGGCTACTTTCGCTGCAAAAAGTACCAATTTGGATAGAAAAACCATTAACTGATAAAAATGCTCAAATATTTTTCTAACTACAAAACTGCAAAACAAGCGAATGAAAATAAACGACTGAAAATTGGAGACAAAAATAATTTTCAAAGTATGAATTATGTTAATTGCTTGACAAAATCGTGTGTTTATTCGAGACATCTCTTGTCTTACTTGCGCTACAATAAAATTAATTGTCTCAGGTGAAATACGAAATTCTTTTCGCCATAATTCTTTATAGATAGGATCAAATTGACCTATAATCTTTTTTTTTCGAACTAGTTGTCTTCTTGTTTTACTTTCTTCGCATTAATCTTTTTTGCTTCCATTTGGTAATGAAATATTAATTGTTGCTGCATCTTTTTAGATGATTTTAAAAAAATGTTTAAACTTTATTTCTTTGATGTGGCCGACAATATGCTTCAGGTAAAGCATGCTTTTAGCAGAATTTAAATAATTCTTTATTTAAAACAAGTGTGAACGCGCCATATGCTTTGATTTTAACTTAAAACTAGAAGCCCATAGGCTTTAACAATTTCCGCTTCTTAAAATATGGTTACAAAAACGTTTATGAAAATAATTTTCATTATTTCCAATTGCTTGACATAAGCCGTCAAGTAACCAAAAATGAATGTAAACCTATTACTGGAAGTACGATTTTCAAAATCCCTATGGCGTCACTATGACGTCATCATATGACTGCCATTATGCCTTCCAAATTCTCAGGGCGTCACAAGCGGTCAAGTTTTCAGAAAACCTCCTAAGTCTTAAAACAGCAAGTATCATACATTAGGGCGCAGATGGGAGAAAATCTCCCCTTCCTACATTATATTTTCTCCCTACATTATATTACTCTTGATTGGAATGCGGGCGCTATGCAGCTGAAATTTTATTAGTATTATTTTTTATTCTTTAGGCAACTTTTCCAAAAAATAGTTTTCCGAAAATGCGTCCCTATCTCCCTTGACCACGCCCTTTTTGAAGGGCACCAGTACCAATTTTTATTCTTTTTTATTACTATTTTTAGGTTTTACGTTTAAAAACAAGAAGAAGAAAAAACTTATCGAAAACATATGTCACCAAAAGAAATTCATTACAGTTAGCACTAATATCGTGTCAAATATCAAAGCAGTCCAGAGATCTCCTAGTTGGGTAACGATCTCCTAGTTGGGTAATTTTTCTATTTTCAAAAATCTGTTTTTTTCTTGACTTTCGGATAAATTTTTTGGTAATTTTATTACGATTTTATTAAGATTTTTTAATTCTTTGCTTCCTTTGCTACAACGAGCTTTATAAAATCATAGATCTATCATAGATGATTTAGGCTATACATACTATTATCGAATCGTTATTAAATTTGCTTAGTTAAATGGCACTCCGGTTTTCCGTTGTTACCCGATTTCCACGCCGCTTTTTAGATTTAGCCTACAAATTGTGGCGCAAAAAAAAAGAAAGAAAAAAAAACTCGAAGATTGACAAAAGCTAGTTTTAAAGTGGTATTTGAACGTTTTCTTCGGAACTACTTGATGAAATTAAGCGATGGGACGTGCGATGGGACGTGCGATGGGACGTGACTTGAAACATGGTTCCGTTACCGATTATTGTGCATTCACAACTTAACCATATGTCCGTATTCAACGCCAATGATCTAAATGTATATTTTACGATATTAAATGAAAAAACTAGAATATAAGAAAAAAAAGGCAAACGTCGTTCCATAGTCTTCCTCAAGGGACGGATAAATTTAATTGGAGGAGTTTGTTGACCTGGGTTCTGTGGCGTCATCAGACCCCAGACACTCATACCGTTTTCTGCACAAAGTTCTTGCCTTGGACATGATGGACTCAAGAGCACTTTGTTCTGGAATGAACCGTTGGTCAACGGGTGGATGGGAAGTACTAACCTTCTTTGTCGCCAATCTTCCATTCTGGACTCCTCTCCTCCCCCACCCCCACATTAAAGTTCGTGTCGTCGGCCCCGAATAAACAATAATATTTGCATACTTGTTCAATACAAATCCTCGTGGTAACTTGTTCAAACTAAACGCATCCCTGTGATGACTGGTTGTTAGCAAAATCTTTGATGTCATTTAAGAGGTTTACGTTATCATAGTCACAAGATTCTTGTGACATGATCTTATCCGTGCCATAGGCATCTGCAGTTTTCCATTAAAGACATAGTTTGAAGGTTTGAAATAAGAGAGAAATGACAGACATTACTGAATTTACTCTGTTTATGAAAAGTCAGGCCAAGACTGTAATACTCGGCGAATGACAACCCCGTTCCCAGGACTTCTTGCCTTTTCGAAATACGGAAGAACGGTAGCGGGGAAGGAAGCGGAAAAATCAGGAATAACAAAAAAAAAATTCCACCCACTAAGCCTCTGGGAAAGAGAGTGATTAAAACTGGTACCATACGACCCTTTACACAAATTATGAGACATTTTACAAATTGTATCAGACAATACACACCACAAGTAAAAGATAATTCTGCGACGACCACGACGAGTCGCTAGAGATTTATCAATCAGTGATTTATCGAGGAGACTCGACGCTGTTTGTCTAGTCAATCAATATAGATAGTAGAAACCAAAAATAAGTGACGTCACAAAAAGTTCACTTCTTTTATATATTATAAAGATTTTATTGTGTGACTAAAGTTAACAAAATTAAATATATATTACTTTGCGCATGCGTATGGTACTTCAGAAAAGACGCGTTTCGCAAATACTTCTCTCCAAAGAAATTCCTTCCGCCAAATGAAATTCAATTCCCGCTCTAAATGATTTTGCCTTGTAAACCAAAAACGAACACACGTGCTTTAGATGAAAATCCCACTTAAACTGGATATGTCATACTTGACTCCTAGGAAGGACCTCCCAAAGATTAGATAAAGAAATTCACAAATTACCCAAGAATACAAAATTTCCCAAAAGCTAATTGCTCCTTATAATGAATTCCACCAACCTTGTTCCAAAAGAAGTCCTGAGAACGAGGTTAGAGCTGCCCTTAAAATTCACCCCCGTCTAAAATGAACTAACCCCGAAATGAACTCCCCCTGCAAAATGAAATCCCGCCTAAAATGATCCCCCCTTTAAAACGTTAACCCGCCTAAAATGAACTCCTACCTAAAAAAACACACCATCTAAAGATACCTTCCCCAAAATGAACTTCGCGGTGCAAAAATATGATATTTTCCCTTATTCTCGCACGCAAATGTTGCAATAATCGACATGCGAAAATTTTATATTGTCATAAATAAAAATACACAAAAATATCAAATTTTCCAAGCACGATTAATTCGTAAATATGAACTTTTCAAACGCGCTAATCTCGGAAAATATCGCATTGAACATTCCAAAATATCAACTTTACAAAAGCGATTATTTCAGATAATGTGACATCGTTGATACAAAAATATCAGAACTAGGAGTGCGATTAACTCAGAAAATATGAACTTGCAAATACGAAAATGTCTGAGAACCTCAACTTTTCACGTTATTTTCGGAATGAAAATGTCAACTCAAGGGACGAAAATGTCAGTAAACTCCAACTTGTCGCTCTATTTTTAGAACGAAAATACCAACTTCAATTAAGGGGCAAATATATCAGAAAACTCCAACTAGTTGGCTATTTCCAGAATAAAACTATTAACTTTAAAGAGATTCAAGAAAAACGATAATATTTCCTTTTTAAAATATAAATTAAATAAATAGATTGTTCATTCATAGATATGATTGTACATACATGAAAAGTATATCTGTAATGTCATTTTGACATTGTCTCAAACGCTGGTCCGACGTCAAGTGTTTTTTTTTAAGGTATTAGGTGTAATTTATACTCTGCGATGGTTCTTGTTAATATTTACGGTATGATTTCCAATTTTTCATAATTATTTCCATAATCTATCTTTGTCGCTTTTCTATCTACACCCATATCTTGTAAGACCATAGCATTATTAGTAGGTTTCAATAGGAATAAACGTTTGACTTTTTCCGATAAGATAAGAATACACGCAATACACGGCCAACAGAGTTCCACAGTCAAACAAATACAATTTTAAGAGTACTACTACTTACCACTCATTTGAAATATCCTTCATAAATGTTTTCTTTCTTCACAGATTCATACAACGTTTGATATGCGTTCGAATATATGTTTCTCACAAGAATTAAATTTTATACTACAGATTCTTAATGGCAAAGATATTTTGAAATGAAATAGACCAATCATATTCAAAATATTTAATCGTAGATAATTATAAAAATAATAAATGTACATATTCCCAGAGGTGTCAGTTAAATGTGTTAAACAAAGCTTTTATAATTTAAAGAAACTATTCCGCCGTGAGCAAAAACTTGTTCAAAGTCCGCAGTAAAGGCGCTAGCACAACGTTTTCAACTTAGTTATAATATCTTTGCTACGGACTTTGAACAAGTGTTTTCTCTCTTGGTAAAAATGTTTTGACATCATTCATTTACGGGAGTCTGGTCTCGAATTAGTTTGGTAGAAAAAGATAAGTGCTAGTGAAATCTGCCGTTTTAACTTGAGAAAACGAAGTATAAACATCTAATCTTTACTTTTATTACTGAAATTAGCTACTTTTATTGATATGGGTTACGATATGATATCTGGTATGAAAGTAGAAGAACTAAAGAGATATTTGAGACTACTGGCGCTCAGAGTTCCCGGAAGAAAACAAGAGTTGGTAGCAAGAGTTTTTTCTGCTGTGGAAAACGAGGTTCAACCAGTCAAGTCAGCTATAAATTAAAACTAGACGAAGTAGCTAGCAATCCCTGACCCATGTTCTATTACTGATGGATGGATTAGTGAAAATGATGGAATGAAATACTGGCTAATGGTACTGTATCCGGATATCTTCAATTACTTGATGTTTTTTCCATCAGAACATGGAAGTAAAGACTTGAATGATTATGAGAACTCTAAAGCTTACAGCTATTATAAATCTGGCTGGCTTCAACCATTGTTTTATCATTGTTTAGACAAAGACAGTAAATTTTGTATTATGAAAGCCGAATGCAGAAAGTCACAAAATATCCGTGATACTTACCATAAACTTTGGTTGATTATCGAGAAAAACCCGCTAACATTCGCTCCTGTCACTGCACTTGCATGGCCGGTATGGGTGAAACATATAACCTTGTTGCTTCAGCTATGTATCGGATTAAAGCTGCAGTGAGAACTGGACATAAAAATCCAGCATGCACAAGTTTTGCCAACGAGTGGCTTCCCTGTCGTCAAGAGGTTTCACCTGGTAAGATAAGAACTTGAATTTCAATAATCTGTTCCTGTTGCAAAGCAGCTTGTTTGGAGATGAAGTGTCCCTACTCAATAAATCATCTATCTCTCTGTGATCCAGACGCAAAGTTGACTTATTTGGTTAAACAGAATGAAGAATATGTGTTAAGTAAAGCTCATAGATATGATACTCAACGCCTTGTTCAGATGGCTGTACGTACAGATTTAGAACAGTTATATTTTATGGTTTGGACACCTCGTGGCTTTGTAATCGATCATATAGTGGTACTTACTTAAATTGGAGTTGGTGTCATACCTTAAAAAATATTATTTAAAGACAATATTCAATGATGATTAGAAGGGACTACTGACCTATTCTGCTATAGCTACAAAACGGCTATTTTTATAGCCACATATCTTCAAAAAACATTAAACCTATATAGTGAGGTGTGGCAACCTTACTCTTCTAATTTAGAAGTTGTTTTTATTTCATATCCCTATTTCCCTAATAAGCAACATTTAGAGGTCAATAAATTGGCGTGTTCATATAATCAGGGAAAATCACACACCTGGGGGGAAGGGGGTGGGGTCTGTCCGAATTGTGAGGTACTCTCCAGAGGGAATTTTAGGAGGATGGTCTATTTCTCATTGAAAAATAAAGTTGTTTCTTTTATAGAACCCCTCACTAAACCTATTTTTATTTAGGTGAACCTCCTCAATCGCTGGCAATCCTGTTGTTCTAAGCTCCAGTACATGTTTATTTACCTTTTAACAATTGGATTGGCCGAATTTTAATCAAATGCCAATCTAATTGACTCAGAAAATGAAACTCAAAATGTTTAGATTACTCAACAAAGATATACGAAGTTTAAAAAAGTTTGTTTACATTTAATCGTAATTTGATTGGCTGAATCTATGACCTGCGGTTAGTTGATTGGTTCAAAAACGCGATTTAAAAAATTGCCGTGATTTCAAATAAAAGCTTGGCAATTCGATTTTTCTAACCAAACTTGTTAGAGCCCAGGTTCTGACCGCGTAAAATTCATAATGGCAGAATTCGATGTCGGATTGGTGTATAGAAAATGATTACGCCCAAAGAGATAATTATTGATTTATTTAGTAGATTCGAGTATTTACGGTAATAAATTATAACGGATATCCACGTATGTTACGCTTATCTGTACGGATCGCATCAAGGAGCATGCGCAGGGATCAACCTTCGTTTTATTTTTTTACTATTATAATAAATGGAGATGAGTTTGTCGTTTCCCTCACGGACACAACAGATAGCTCAATGGGCATGTGATGTTTTTTCAAAGCAAAAAAGACTTTGTTTTAATGTCAAAACGGCGGGGAGAGAAATACTAGAATAAATAGGATATGATATATATACAAAACATATGTTTACTCTTCAGTTACAGTAGATGTACTTGTACTACTACTATTTGGTGTGAGAAATGGATCATCATTCTCTAAAGTAGAGTCTTCCACATCAAAAACCGTGTCAATGTCACCATCTGTTAATGGGATTGAATATGGGATATCACTTGAAACAGTACTATTTCCAACCCCTGCATTGTTTTCCAATACATCAGACACTTCGGAAACAGAAACATCAACAACGATTAATGGGACATCAGTGTTTGTCATCAATGCCTCATTTGGTATATCACGTGATTTGATGACGTCATTTTCAAGGATAGGTGTTTGTTTTGGAGCAGCCATTATGCGTTTCATATCAGTGGAAAGCAAGTCTGGATCTTCTTGATGGACGATTTTTTGATATGCATTTTTTGTTGTCTCGTACTTCTTCTTTAGTCTTTTAACAACAGGATTCTTCGAAAATTGAAATATATCCCTTGGTTCTTTCATCTGTTTCTTTTTCTTTTCTCTGGATATTTAATATATAAATATGCAGTAATTATTAACCGTTATTGACGGGAGAATATACGTCATCACGACGATCCCTATTTTAAGGTGGTACTATAGGAAAATAAATAAATTTGCATATTTTTAAATGATATTATCAAATATTACATAAAATAATATGAGAAAATGAAAAATAAGCACAAAAAACGTTTTTCGGGCCCCAGTGACAATGGCTAATGCTTATTGATCTGGAATTCTCACTGTATTTTCATATAAGGCAGAGGAATTTATGGAGCTAAAATCCTTTCTATATAGGCAATGATATGTCCGTATATGTATCTTTTTGGGACAATTTTTTTGGGCTAATTTTGGCCCAAAAAAATAAAATCGCAGATACGGACCTACCGAAGCACTTTCGTCAAATTTCGGTTTCTGGGCCCCAAATATTGGGTCCTGGACCCGGAAAAACGTTTTTGGCCCATTTATTATATTCCCATATTATTTTATGCAATATTTGATAATATCATTTAAAAATATGCAAAAATAAAGATTTTTTACTGGAACCGGTTTCCATTAAAGGTTGCTCAATTTCACGTTTATATATTTTGAGGACTAAGATGAATCTAACATTAATATTATTGATTATAACGATACTATGTCCTTTAGCAAATAATATAAATTAAAGTTAATTGTTTCTCTTGTACTAATTCCCTTCATGCTGCCGTAAAAATTGTCGCGTATATTAACTACTCTTGAATATAAACTTCACCACCATCACGACTCCCACCCCGAATATAGATTATCCTTCATCTCAGTCAAGATTGGGAACTTCATTCTGCAGTCTTTCGAATTATGTTAATTTAAAAAAAAGTGGATCTCCACTAGGTGAATTCGTTCGCGCGAATTCTAAATGAAGCCATTACATTGGTTGAAAGCGACGTCATCTGACAGGCTTCATTTAGAATTCGGGTAAACGAATTGGCCTAGTGGAGATCCGCCTTAAACCAACCTTCTTTCTTTCCATAAACGATATAAATCTATAAAACACACCAATAAAGTGATCACTGCCCCAGCTATCACAACTATAGCTACCATTATGATTATAATGAGAGTTTTATTCGATTTGAGACCTGGTAGAATATTCTTGCCAGCTTTTATCATATACGCTAATAACGGATCTTTAAGCTTGAAATCTAAAAAAAAAAAAAATGAGTAGCAAAACGGTCAGTGAAATAAAGGGACTTCGTAATGAATAGAAATATGATATTATTGTGATATTATTGGCTCATTTTTTTGCAATAAATAACCTGTAAGTAAAAACGTATCTATTCTTCATTATTTGAGTTTTCTCAATTTTTCCTCATGATAAACTGAAAAGGCGCCTGTACTGTGGCGGTAACAAGGACGGTAACTTACACTTTTGTCTTGGCCAATTACTAATAAGAGCCGACATGATCCCAATGGGCACACAACGTCGGATCAACGTCTACACAATATTACGCCACGTTATTCCGAGTCCGTGAAAAAAACGTCTTTTCTAGAAAGCATACCTTCGTCTGATTGAACGCCTGGTTGAATTTGAGGTACATTAACGTCAATAACTATCCGTATGATATTTTGACAACCTTCAACATCATGTGTAAAAATATACGTCCCTGAATGTCGTTTGTGTATATTACGAATTTCTAATACAGAGCCATTCCATATTCCGTACTGCTTTGGTTCAACGATGACGTAATGTTTACTTTCATTTGTTTTCGTTAAAACCTGGTTGTCAAACATCCATTCTGGCAAACCAACGGTAGAACATTCAATTTTTAACACGACACGATCGTGTTGGTTCGCTGTAATATTACGTTCTGTATCAACAAGTTTTAAAGTTGTGTCTAAGAAAAAAAATGACGAACTTATACGACTAACAAACTTCGATAAGACGTCAATTTAAAAACATATTTACGATGGAGTGACACATAAAAATAAAACATTTGGAAACATCCATATAGTGTTTGAACAACGCAGTTCCAGAAAACGTTGGATGCAATGAAACAAATTAATAAACACTCTTCGTCGCAGTAAACATTCTCATCACCCTTGTGATCTAAGCATCTATTTATGCCTCTGTAATTCTTACCTTATACCTTAGTGTTGATAGGTGAAACTTAATCAGATGATTCATAGAAGGCATCGAATTTTCGTAGACTGGAATCGTATATTTCGGGAAGTTCTACTAAGGCTAATCTTGGAGTATGGAAAATCCGAATAGAAAAATCGTAGCGGAAGTTACAGACCTTGTTAGGTCTTTCTTTACCATCAAATAAAACCTAGTCGCAAGTCTTGAAATAACTGACGAGCATCACTTACGGAAGAGTATTTTTGAGTATAGTGTTCGCTAGATCTCAAGACACTCCACCACAGGTGATGTCCGTTACTTATATCATAAGGCTTGCTGGAAAAGATTATACCTGGAACTATAATTTCAAACTGGTGTTTGTCCGTTGTATTTATTTCAGCTATGTACAGGCCAGTATCTGAAGGTTTAACATCAGGAATGTAAATGACACCATTAGATTCTGAGTCGAAAATAAAATCATCGCTTCTGGTTATCAGTTGTCCATTATGTGTCCATTTAACTGATTGGCTGGTATTTAATAGTTTATCCACTGATATTCTTCCAGTAGTTCCTGGACATATTACTTGCTTTGTTGCTGAAACAATAAGTAATAAATTCGCCATATTTAATTATAATCAACATCGCTCTAAGAGAACTTTTATACTCGGAGCTGTCGCGCGGTTAAGGCCCTGGGAAGGTTATAAGAAAATAATATCAGAGCAACGTCGTTTCCAGTGTTACCATTGTTATATTTCCCATATTTAGATAAAATTGGTTACATCAGGGCCGGCAAAATGATTTTGAAAGTGGGTACAATATTACTCTGCAAAAATGGTAGAGAAGAGGGGGCATGGTTGGTTTTAAAGATGAATATGCGTCCCAGTGGACAAAAAACTTGTTCAATGTCAGCAGTTAAGACACTAAAACAACGTCGCTTGACGTTGTTCTAGCGTCTTTACTGCGGACTTTGAACAAGTTTTTGCACTGGGGTTATTCTTACTTATACCAAGTATATCTTTTGCTGATTTTGACCAGTCAACAAAATGAGGCACATCTGGTTTGATTGGTATAGCAGCTAAAAATACAATGAAAGCAAAATCAATAACGTCAATGAGTCAAGTCAATGAACGTTGAGTTGTAACAACGTAGTGGGCAAAAACCTGTTCAAAGTCCGTAATAATGACACTAGAAGAACGTTTCCAATGTTATTCTAGCGTCTATGCTACGGACTCTGAACAAGATTTTGCACATTGGAAATAAAATTGATCAGTTAGCACTAAAGCTTTCACATGAGATTCAAAATTTTCGTCATAAATGGAAACTTTATTACAAAAACAACTATCTACACTACAGAAACGTTACTCTTTCTAATGGAGTACTATGAAAAATCAAAAAAACAAACCATAGAAGTACCCCCTTGATAAAAATGCTTCCATATCGGCTTGAAACATACCAAATACGGTGTCGTATATCTCCGTATTCGGACTGTGTATTGTCATATATGGTAATACACAGCCCGAATACGGAGATATACAGTGCCGTATTTGGCAGTCTTCCACAGTTTGCTTATCGGTGGCGGGTTTCTGAATATATAAAAGTAATGGACCGCGATCTCTTCTTTGTCTTATAAATTTATCGTACAATTTTTGAGAAACATATTTTCAAGCAAAAATAATATCTTTACCTGCGCTGATCAAGTATATTAATATAAGCAATAGCTCCTTCATAGTTCAGTTCATATTAACCGAATACACCAACCAAACCTCAAGCGAGACCATTGTAACCTATTGTAACCTATTGTCTTTTGTTTATTCAACGATTAATGGTGACGTCAGATGCAATATTCACATAACTGACGTCACAAAGCGTTTTTAGCTATTCTAGACAGATGTCTAACAGAGAGGCGCAACCCATCTCATCGATGGTCTTATAGGGGACAATAAATTAAAAAGCGCGCCCGGGCGCTTATTTGAACAACGTAAAAAAAAATCGACGTAGGCATTGAGCATATTTTATTTCAAAGGGCTTTTTGTGTGGGCTCATCCGAGTTGGGCAGACATCCAAAAGCGTTAGAAGATTGACATTTTCCTTACGTAATTATTGTAAAAACACAGATGATTGTACCAAGAGTTTGAGTGCTAGGCTAGAAGCACCCAAATTTTTCGAGTTTGTAATAAGTCCTAAGATCTTAAGTCTACTCGATAAATCTTAAGTCTACTCGATAAATCTCAGGAGACTTCTAGTGGTCATTTTCAGCACTTGCGTTTTGCTTGTGGTGCGTACTGTGCTTGCTAAAATTCTAAAATGTCTCATAATTTACGTGAGAGGTTGTAGTCACAGAATTGGTCAATCCATCCAGTACAAGAGGTTTGGTCCCAAGTACTTATCATATAAATTTGAGTATATTAAATTCGTCCGAGGGAGATCCGGCTCCAAGGGACACTCAAACCCAAAATTTGGTAAATACACAAACATTTGTCATAGGTAAGTACAACCCTAATAATTGTTGAAAATTTCGTAGCTGAGTAAAATTTCAAGGGGAAGGCATGTCGGCATGGCTGCTCTGCAATGACCCGAAATTTGACATATTACAAACCCATATGGTAAATGGTTAAAATTTTGCACATATTAACATCTCTCAAGGCGCCGATTAAGTTCGAAAAATATTAATTAGCGCAATTAATTAGGCCTATTTATGTCAAATTCGTGGACACTCTATTTCTGAAATTAGAAATAAGCGCCAGTCTCATATTATTAGCGCCCCCCCTCCCTCCCTTGAAATAAGTGTCGTGGGCACGGTAATTAGAGTAATTGAATGAATAACTGTCATACATCACCCGTATTGAAAAGTTTTTTTATATATGGTTTTCCACTTTAAATTTAAAGTTAAGAACTAAGCCAAAACACCCCTCCACAGGTGATGTCAGGTATACCCATATGAAATGTTTGCCAAAAACAATGGTACCATTCAATAGGCCACACAAAATAAGCAAAATAGAGTTATAGATCATTAGATTCTGCTGATCGTTTCAAAAGCTTTGAAACTTTAAATCTTTCAAAAATGCTGACTCTGCAACATTTCAAATGATAGTAACTCTGGAAGGGCAAATGCTAATGTGGCCAAATTACGCACAGCATAATAGCTACAAGCAAACGCATAAATAATGAGACATTTCATGAATTTTGGTGAGTAACAAACCACAAGTAGATTTCAAATGCGGAAAACGACCAAGCCAAGTCTCTATAGATTTATCTAATAGACTTAAGACCTGAGCTTAAGATCTTAGGTCTTTTGCAAACTCGACAAATTCTATTGTTCCTGGCAGCCTAGTAAACATACTCGTGTCTTTTGGTTTGCTACCGAAAATTTAAGGCTTTTTATCTAAGTGAAAACTCCGGAATTTATGCTCAAATTTTTCCTTGTCTCAAATATTTATGTGATGACTTGTTGCAGCTGACTGGGAAGTTTAACATAATTTTAACCTATAGTTCGAAGAAGTTACAATTCTTTGGGAATCATGCAACCTCGTTCCCAGGGCTTCTTGCCTTTTCGAACACGGAAGAGCCGCTCTTCCGTGTTCGAAACGGCACGAAGCCCTGGGAACGAGGTTGGGAATCATGGTTTGGGCTTGATGCGTGTTGCCAAACCACGGTACTCCAAAATTTATAATTCTTTTATCTTGCAAAATATTATTGGATAAATATAATTATTATCTTATCGGGTAAAAAAAAAGTCGGACAAAATATTGGTCGGAGTAAAGTTTAGGCGGTAAAAACTTTAGTTAATAACCCAAAATTTGGTCACTTTTCACCGACTAAAAAAGTCAATAACTCAAAATTTGGTCACTTTTTTCTGACTAAAAATTATCAAGTATGATCAAAATATATCTGTAAATTTACTTTTCGTTTCGTTCCGTTTTCTTTAAAATATCTATTCAATATCTAATAGCAAATTTTCTTGGTTCTATCCCTCAGAAAATGAATGACAGCAAATTTGCACAAAAAAACTTCTCCTAAGGAAGAAAATAAATTAGCCCAGCAAAAAAAAATATATATATAAATAGCCGTAGTCAACAAAAAAAAAGTCGGCATTAACTTTAGGCGGTACAAACTTTTAGTCAATAACCCAAAATTTAGTCACTTTTTACCAACTTAGTTTTTTCTAACTGAAACTAAAAAAACGCGAAAAACTTTGATCATATTTTAACTTTGTGTGACTCAAAAATTATGTACTGTAAATTAATTAATGCCGAGGGCGTTAAGTAAATATTCCAAATTTTAGGATAGGCGTTAAATATAAATAATATCAATATCGCCAATATTGTCCTCATCCAGAAAATCAAACAATAAGACTCATAATCAAATATTGTGTTTTTCTAATTGATGTTCCAGTCCCTTTAAGGAGGGGCGTTAATTAGAAAGAAGCGTTAAATATATATTTTTTAGCTTTTAGAGGGAGCGTTAATTGGAACATTTACGGTACTCTCTCAACTACGAGGTAACTACAACTGAAATATGTTTTCCCGGAATTTTCTAAAACAAAATTTAACTTTTAGTAAATTTCCCTAATGTCGCAACATCAGACTATTTATTTAATTGCACAATCAAGGTCATAAATTATGATAAAATTTGAACATAAACAAATACGGTAAACGACCACGAGAAGTCCCTAGAGATTAGGATCTTAGGTATTTTTAAAAAAATCGACAAATTGATTTTAGCAGCCTAGTACCCAGACTCTTGTAACAAATTCGAATTTTCGTCCCGCTCATCTTGCTAATAAAAAGTTAAGGCTTATTTTCAAAGTTGAAATTCCAATTTTTTGCACCAATTGCTTCCTTCTTACCAAATATTTATGACCATGATTCTCGTTTATTTGCATCTATCGTTCATACGTATCAGTTAAAGGTTGATTTCAACACTCGGCGATAAATTTGCTGTGAAAGACAAACTACATTGTTTCAAGAGCGATCTTGCTGTACAGGGCCCAGTTGTTCGAAAGCCGCTTAGTTTAATCCTCGATTAAATTGTTTTTCACGTTATCTGATTGGTAGAAAGTAGTTTTAATCCAGGGTTGATCCCAGATTAGCGTTAATCTGCTTTTGAACAACTGGGCCCTGACCAATACTTTAAAGATAAACATTTGTTATTATTTCTCTATATTTTTATTTTTGCAGCGTCGACAAATAGCTTTTATTCAAAAATATGTAAATAAAGAAATATATTATATGTTACGAGAAAAAACTCGAAGTATATATAGAACTTGAAGTTTCGTGTATTTTGACACTCATCAGCT
>JAULBZ010002145.1:0-19562 GCA_032360805.1 Neoturris breviconis
TTTCTAACCAGTTAGGGCCAATATTACGATCTAAAAACGTTATGCCATCGAATCTGGTAGTTTTAGAATTTTTTTCGAGAATTAATTTTCGCGAATGGCTGACCTTTGGACATTTTGCGAGAAGAAATTTTCGCGAATTGGCACAAAATTTTAATCCGAAAATCCGAAATAAATTCGATTTTTAAAAAATCGAGCAAAAAGGGAAAAACGAGTTAGTCAAATGACTAAACTTATCAGAATTATTTATTTTGTGATTTAGAAGTTATGGTAAAATAATGATCGATTTTTACATAGGATTTTCCACTTGAAAATAAGTGGTTTCAGGTTATGACCTTTGATCTACTGGAGGTATATCATTTTCAAATTTCGGCAGTATTTGTCAAATAGATTTATATTTAAAACTAGGTATGTTTCAGCATTATCGCTGTCGTGGTTCGAAGTTACTCTAAAAAATGTGGTAACAGCATATATAGGGTCAAGGAAGTTTTCCTTGATAGGGTTAACGAATAATTACATTGTAAATTCTCTAATTAGCGCCTCTCTCGTTTATTAAATGAATGTAATACAGATATATGTTGTTACATATTACTTAGGAGGATATCACAAGTTGTTATACAAAAAATATTGGTTATTTAGAAAAAACGTGTATAAACTATCGTACTAAATTTCTAAGTCAATGTATTCTAGGAGGATCCTCCTAGATGTATTAGACTTTTTAAAACAGAAAATGAAAGTTTGTTTTTATTAATAAGTTTTTTTAAGGAGAGGGGACAGGCTTATTCGACGGGGAAGGGGGAGGTGGAGTGGCGGCGCTTGTTTAATATAATTCTAATGAAGGGAAATTGGTTGGCTGAATTGGTTATTTGATGTAATTTTCTGTCTTGAATCGATCATTTGGGATGCAAAAGGATTCGTTTCCTAGTGAAGGAAAATGGGGTAGGGTGTTATAATATTTGATTTAAAATAAAGTAGCATTCGTTTAATTTTTTATTTTAGATTGGGCGTTTAAACATTTGCAACTTTTGACGGGGCACTCATTAGAAGAAGGTAGGCGTTTAATAAGGGAAATACGGTAAATTCCCGTACGGCATTTACGCAGTTTTGATTTCCCGATTTAGTTCCGTTTCTGCCGATTATGGTAAGCCTACAATTATAATCTAAGTAATAGGTGGTCCGAATAACTCTGGAGACCCTTAATTCTATCCTATCAAATGTGGCAATATATACTATCAATATATTAACGTTAGTAAAAAAACAGCCAATTTTAGCAAATTCTACTGACAGGCTATCGAAACCTCGATCCCAGAGCTAGTCGTCAAAGAGAAGAAGTCTTGGGATCGAGGTTTTTTAACGTCGCAACCTAAACTTCCGTATATCTGTTGATTAAGCACTTTTAATAGGAATGTTTTACTGATGCCGCTTCAAAATGTGTAAAAAGTATTTCCCTGTTTAGGCAAATCAAAAAATTGTATTTTTGAGTCAAAGACTGAGGTACTTCTATAAGTGATGTCATCATTTTGTGAAAATATGTAGACTTGCAGCCCATGTAAACCGAACCTTATTTATTGGGTAAGTGATTCGCACTTATTTGCCACTATTCCTGAATGCCTGCGACTATTTAGAAAAGAAAATAGAAAATATGTTTTTCATCTGATTAACTATTATTAGGATGTTAGTTTTTGTACCGTAAGTACTAAAGTTTCTACATTAGATTTAATATTTTCTTCATGTAGTCCTCGACTACATGAAGGGTGAGCGTTTACTATGGGAACTGTATTTGGGAAGATGATTGCGGGTAGAATTGACAAAAATAGCGAGACTAAAAGTG
This sequence comes from Neoturris breviconis, assembly GCA_032360805.1. Lineage (NCBI taxonomy): Eukaryota > Metazoa > Cnidaria > Hydrozoa > Anthoathecata > Pandeidae > Neoturris > Neoturris breviconis. The sequence goes on from JAULBZ010002145.1 coordinate 1,829, forward strand.
ATAATGGAATTAATTATCTGCATCAAGTTACTCTTTACTTATGTTTTGAATCGAAGTTTCTCTTGATCATATAAACAAAATATATTAAAATCAACCTTGTTCCCAGGTAATTTTCATGTATAAATCAAGATTTCCTGGAATGAGGCCGTATACTAGTACTGACATCATCAAATTCGTGGACAAAAAGATTTCAAAGTCTGCAGTAAAGACGCTAGAACAACCGTTTTCAACGCATCGCTTTTCTAGCGTCTTTACTGCGGACTTTGAACAAGTTTTTACCCACTGAGTGTACGCGTGCGTTCGTATCTGACGTAAATAATACCTATTGCGTTGAAAATTGCTAAAAAGTATCGCAAGCATGAGAATTTTCGTACATCAGAATTTTGTGTGGTTGTTTGATTGTAAAGAGTTGACAGGTGATATAATATTAGATCTGTCGACAAAATGAAAATATTTTGACGGATATTCGTAACAATTAACAATTACTCGCCGATATTTATTGTACCAGGTAAACAGTAAGGAAAAGGAAAATAAATTGAATATGAAATTCCGGGGTTGTGATAAATAATATTTAGATGTCAAATATAGTATAATTTGATGCTTTTGACACCCCCTAACTTTACGATGATATTACAAAGAACATAAAAAGTTTCCCATGTAAAGTAGTAATGGTAACATTTCTTTTGATTATTGGTCCACGTTGAGAAGAAGAGTCACAACTGAGTTTAAACGCATCAGTGACGATGGTAGTTTGGTTACTTCTTCTACTTGTCTGTGTTGTAACAGGTACGACGTTTCTGTGTACTACAGTCAAACGATGTTAAGATAAAAAGTTAATAAACGTTTAAATGGGATTCTAACATCGTTTGATCGGATGGGTGCGGTCGTTTTCTATACAGTTCAACCTCGATATAACTCTGAAGGGACCGTCACAAATGTATCAATACATTCCATACACGGATATGTACGCGTAATCGGTAGACTTATACACCGTGTGTAATCCTCCTGATATCAGTCTTAACTAGCATATTCACAAATACATGAAAACGAGGCGTTGGCTGCTAAAGGTAGAAACTTGTTGCAATGCAATAACATTCTTTTTGTGCAGTCATTTGGTAAAGTTAGTGTCAGGAGCTAGGGAGTTGCTAAGTTGGGGAGTTGGAGAGTTTTAAGGTATCCGAAAAAGTTTGATTATCGAATCTAAAGCTAAATGGCATCCAAGGGGCAACAAAGCACTGTTGTTGGGGAATTTGTAATTCCGACTCGAGATACCCCTGGTTTCTTCATGGCAACTATTTTATAGGGTTTCTCAAATCTGAGAACCTAGAAGACATGATTATGACAGAAAGAGCAACAACGCCATAAAATGAAGAAAACAAAGATCTGGCAGAATGCTTGTGAATGACAGGATTTCAGCAGCATACCGTACAGATATCCGAACATAGCATGTTAAGAATAATCTGCGGCAGTGTTCATGCTGATGAAGAAATAAATTGGCTTTCGGTAAATTCGCAACTCTCTAACTCCCATACCTATAACTCCCCAGCCCTCCAACTCCTAACTCTCAAACTCTCTAACTCCTGATAACTCCTAACTCTATTATTTATTTTTATGCAAAGTTCAGAGATGGCATTCATCAGAGCGCAACGTTTAAAAGAGGAAGGCGTTTATCATGCAGGAATCCCTTTAATCCTATTAGGCCTGGGCTTTCCAGGGGTCTAATAACCCGGGACATGGAGAGGAGGGATGTACCACGGCCCAATATCTTTCGAATTACTGCACTATGAAACTTGGTCACGATATTGCTCAGGTTCTATTATATCTAAAAATGTAATAAAACTTTGCATACGTCATCATTTCATGCAGAATCCTATCGCAATACTCGTGAAAACCTGACATAGAAAACGAAATTTAGTTAGAAGAACAATTAATTATTTAGTTATATTTGCTAAATATAGGTTTATACTCTATTACACAGTAAAAAGCCACAAAAATGGCTTTGGATTTGTACATAGATTAAAATAATATACCGTATTAAAAAAATATAGTTTAAAAAATCCAAAAAATTTCCGGTCCCGAGGGCCAAATGTAGTCCTGGGTCCGTTTGAAATTATTTTTTGGAAACTTTTCTGGTCATCAGTTTCAAATACAATAACTTGAAAAGTCACCAAAGTTAGGCCTAATAGCATTAGTGGATCAAAAGTTATACAGAACTTCGGGGGTTATAAAAGTACACACCCCGGGGTAAATAAGATTAAGAAATAGATGTACAGCGGCACTAATATCTGATCAAATGTATCCATATATAGAGCGAATATTTCCATTAGCCCTTGGATATAATCGGATCTATTTTGACAGTTCAGAAATCTAAACTTTTACCTTACATACATTATCACCTTGATTTTATAGGGCAGATCGACCCACCGGAGAAATGTGAAAGAACATACAAAAAGATTGGTTGTTTTCATGATCGTATTATACCTAACCGACCTTTCCCTGATGAGATACTCAATCATCGTGATGTCATCAGTGAAAGTTATGATGGTCATTTACTAAACTGGAAACGATGGCCACAATCTCTCCATGCGTAAGTTACATATATAAAATAAATGAAAATACAAACTTGCATCTTGATCGATTACGAATAAATCCAGTCAATTACTTATTCTTTGATTCTTGGAAGATGTTACAATCTTCCAAATACTGTAAATAATGGGAAATGTTTGCAAAAAGTTGAAATTTCCACTTGGAAAAAGTCTAAAATTTTGGTTAGCAAGGCGAATTTATTCCAAAAGCCAAAAGCCAATACTAGGCTGCTGTGAACAACAGAATTCATCGAGTTTTGAAAAACTCCGAAGATCCTAAGTCCTAAGTCTGATAAACCTCTAGGGAATTTTCGTTGCCGTTTTCCGCATTTTTTTTTACTTGTGGCGTGTATAGTTCGTCGATGTTTCTAATGTAATCTCCAAGTTGTAGGTTGATTCAGTGCACTTATTTTGAACTCTACGAAGTATGATATATGATAATTTCTTATACCCGCCAGTCAGATAGCATTTACAGACAATCACTTACAAGCTTTGAATACTTTTTGTAGACAGATTGATCTTGTAAATAATTCAGTGACAGGCTAATCAGATTAGATGCAGAAAAATGTAAGAAATTTCTAACTAGCTTTCATCGTTAGGTTGGCTTGTCGTTGTGCAGAGTTAACAAAAGAGAGAGGCCATCGATATTTTGGCTTACAATTTTATGGTGAATGTTGGACCGGGCCATCCCATCAATATTATCGCGATGGAAATTCAGAAGAGTGTATTGGAGTGGATTTTAAAAAATGTGACGATGAAGCTGCAACTGAGTGCGTTGGAAAAGCATTTACAAATTATGTCTATGATACAATAGGTAAAGGAGATAAACAACCGAAATCTCGGTTAACTCAAATATTTTACCTCTAGATTTTTTACCATCTTTTATTTGTTAGAAAAATCGATATAAAATCTTAAAACAATGGTTTCGGACAATATACAAATAATACCACTGTCTGTCTGAAGGTATACGGGGACCAAACATTCCGTATTTTTGTTCTTTAACTTTAATAGACCTTTTCATAGAATAAGGAAAACGAGGCATTCGTTGCTCAAAGTAGAACTTGTTACAATAACTCTCTTTGTGTGCAGTGAGTTAAGTCTTACTTGTGTCACTGCACACAACGCCTCGTTTTCATTGTTTTACTTATGTCACTGCACACAACGCCTCGTTTTCATTGTTTTACTTATGTCACTGCACACAACGCCTCGTTTTCATTGTTTTATGACGTCACTGCACACAACGCCTCGTTTTCATTGTTTTCATTGTTTTATGAAAAAGACTAAGTAATTATTAATAGAACATTATTTTGAGGGAATATTTGGAAATTTAAGCATTTGGTAACTAAATATTTCCCGGACTACTTTCCCATTCACATATTTTCAGCCTGCTTCTATGGTCCGACAACAAAATATAAATGTCTGACGAAAAACTCCAAATATGAATATTGTCCTGCCGACACACGACGTCAGAACAACACCGTGGAGTCGTTTTGTTGTTGTTTCGATGTTGTTCCGACGTCATGTGCCCACTGGAATCCGTTTATGAAATTATAAGTAAAAGTCAATGTTAATATATTGTAGATGATTCAAAGATCCCTACACCAGGTGCTTGGTCTGAATGGACCGATTGGACCCCGTGCACTAAAACATGCGGTGGAGGGATTCGAACAAGAGAACGGACATGTACAAATCCAAAGCCTGAAAATGGTGGTGCGGGTTGTGAAGGAGAAAGTGAGGAAGAAAAAGAATGTAACGCTGAAAAATGTGAACCAGGTAAGGTTTCAAAAATTTACTGAGAAAAGTACCAATCTATTGCAAGCTCGTTGACAGTCACTGTTTTATATTTTTTGAATTTAATAAAAATATCTTTAAACTTCTTTAAACCTATCAACAAGTTGCTTTTGAGACTTTATGTAGCTGGAAAATGAATGTTACTTAAGTATACTAATTCTATTTTATTTAGTGTGTAAAAAAATATTAGAAATTGGTGTAATCACAGATGCATCAACAAGCGTGACGTCAAGAAATTACAGAAAAGTGAAAGATTTTGTCGTAAAATTATCTGAAGAATTTAAAGTGGGAGCTGCAGGTGTACACTTTGGTATGATTCACTACTCATGGGATGCACATCTTGATTTTGCAATGAAAGATAAGAAATACTGGGATCCACTTGCTTTGAAGGAAAAGATCATGTCGAGTAGATATATATACGGTTAGTGTTGGAGGCTAAGGTATAATCCTCCCTAAATAAGGCTATAATCACACGCTGATAAAGCATGAGTTACTTTTAAACGTCCGTACTTGAATGTTAGAAACCATATCATTCTACGTGTATTACATTGTATTGTATATCACGATTAGCACAGCATAAAAATCTACTCTGTATATTGTGGACAGCTCCAGTACAGTCTTCTGTGAAGAAGATACATGATAAACGATTCTGCTTATGTGTGATGTCAATTTCTACCAATGGAATGTCTTCTTTTGACTTTCGCCACGAAACTTTCGCCTCATGGAAGTCAACCCTAAAAAGACTTTTCTTTTTAGGAGGTACTCGAACCGATCTGGCTCTGTATAAAGCAAACAAAGAATTCTTCTGTGATGGATGCGTGAGATCAGATGTACCAAAAGTTTTAATCGTCCTTACTGATGGTAGAAGTAGTATGGCATCTGATCCTATGCCTGAAGCTACTAAAGACTTAAAGGTATTATGGGTTTAGTATTCTACTGCTAACAAGATAAATAGTTTAGAGGACTGTACACACAATGAACAGATATTGTGCTAGCAAGCCACAAGTGCCTCATCATGGAAAAACTTCAACCTTCACAGCTTTATGATTAGATATTTTGCTTTGTTCTGTTTTACCATTTAGGAGCCCTTATTTTGGAATATAGACGCGCAAATGACTGTTTTAACACCCACTCTTGAATTAACGCCCCTCCCGTTTAAATGCCCAGGGCATTATTCAAAATATTTTATAGACGCTTCTCCCGATTAAACGCCCCTCCCGTTTAAACTCATAGATATTGATAGATATTCAAAAGTTGATAAGTAGAAATATTTTTTAGTTTTCTTCTTTTTAGCGTATTCCACAAAAATATAATTTTAAGGGCTTTTCGAATGTATGGTAATTTCAGGACTTTTCGGTTAGATTATTAAGTACTGAATTTAGGTAAAGAAACCAGCACTGAGCTTTAGACGGGTAAATAACAACCACGTATCCTTTTTGTAGCTAGTCTCGTTGTTTTCTTATTCGGATAAATACACTTCCTTAGTTGTCAAATAAACATTTTCTTAGGGGTTTAGGTATTAAGGACTTTTAGCATGTACATGTTTCTTATATAAAAAACCCGTGTGGTAACTACAGTATAGAAAAGAACGAGATACTGAAATATACTATCAACCTTAAACGCCCTTCTAGGGTAAAAACTGATTTCTTAATTAAACGCCCAGGGCGTTGAACAGTCAATGTTTGTGACTTGTAAATTCTAATTTCACTTTAATTTTAGGCAAAGGGTGTTACAATTATTTCAATGGGTATCGGTAACAAGATCGATAAAGACGAATTACTAGAAATTGCTACGGACAAAGATCACGTGTTTATCATCAAAAATTTTGATTATTTGATTGACAAGTTGAATGACATATTAAAATTATCGTGTCATGCTGGTAAGTTAACGATATTGATTGGTTACTTCACAACGAAGAACCAATCAGTTGCAAGCTCGTCAACGTAAAATGACAACATGGACATTTCTTGCACGTATATATGCATAGATATATAAATGTGTGACAAACTGTTTCGGACATCCGTTTTCTATGCATGTTCTCTACCTACCAACTAAGAACCTTTTCAAACTTTCTTGTAAGAACGATTCGTCTCAAAATTATGTCTTTTTGCAGCTCGGATAGTTCAACATGGTTTCCATTTTTTTTGAAATCTCTTTAAAGATATTAATTATTTGGAATACGATGTCTTTTAATTTCCTTTTCATTTCCTCATTTTTATCACGTGCAAGGTCTAAGTTATTGTTTTGTATTACCAAATTAATCTTCTGTTCATATGTTCTGTATTTTTATATCAATCTTATTACGAAGAAATCCTCCTCCGTGGTGTTCATATGTCCATATGTTCTGTATTTTAATATCTTGTTACGAAGAATCCCTCCTTCGTGGTGTTCATATGTTCATATGTTCTGTATTTTAATATCTTGTTACGAAGAAACCCTTCTCCGTGGCACTATTAGTATTAACTTAACGTGTCTCAAAACTCACCCTCGCAACGAAGCTTGCACCCTCGTAACATAATATTTTGTCACCAAAATAATCTACTGTAAATGTACTTGAATCACGCCTAAATGTAAACACAGCTCAATATTTACTTGAATCGCGCCTAAATGTAGACACAGCTCAATGTTTTCTTCATCGGTGTTTCTTTTCTTTATCGATATTTCCACCAATTGTATTGAAATTATCACTAAAGTTGTTGATGTCAGCAAGCATCAGCAACAAATTACTCTTTGGAGATATATGATTATATGATTTTCTCTTTTAGCTTGGTTGTCGATTGATTGATGTGGAAGGAAGAGAATCAAAAAGTAAAAAAACAAATGCTCTGAACCTGTACATACACTTAAACATTTTTTAGAATATATATATATATATAACCAACCGATGGATTTTATGTATTTTTCTTCTTCCGTCGGTGAAAATATGATTTGTACATCTATCTATGAATTCATGGTTGCGTGATGCTATATATAAATACTGAACATTTCAACGATATAGTTTCTAGTTTTTCCTATTCACAAATACATGAAAACTGTTCAAAGTGTTACAGTAAAAAACTTATACTTTGTTTGAGAGTAGGTCTATTGCAACCTCGTTCCCAGGGCTTTCAACTTCATCTTATAAGAAGATATATAGAAAGAATGAAATAGTTTACGGTATTTCTCTCTTCTAAAACTTAGATGAAAACCATGCCAACACACTTTTATTTTCAATACTTTAAATCTACGATTTGGTTCACTTTTTTAAACATTTATTAGCCCCTAGACAAAAAACTAAAACAGTCATTATACAGGTCACATCTGTAGTGAACGCTAAAAATGTAGTAATATATGTATAATGACAAATGTAGAAACGTGGACAAACGCACTCGACAATTATAGAAACGTGGACAAACGTAGTAAAATATTTACTTGACGATAACTGGCTGTAGTAATACATAGTATTGTTTCTTCGCTACGAAATGATGGAAGGTGGCAAAATATTGTTGGTCGCGGCACATTTTTTTCAAATTCAGTTCTAAGAATAAATTGGGTAAAAAATTGAAAACGGTTTATTTGAATTGAAACTTTTCAGTGTAGTATTCTTAGAGTGCTCATTTGAGATTTGGGTGTCAGTGTTTCAAATGCCGTTCTAAAAATTAATTTTGGGGCTACTTAAAATTTGACTTTATGTGCTCTACGAGAAAACTACAAAATATTTAATAAATAAGTATTATAGTGAGATTCATACTCAAAATGTCGTCAAATCTTCTGACAGTAGTGAACGAGTTGATACTGCAACACACACAGTCATTAATATGTACACCATAATGAAAGACAGCAATACAAAGATTTGCAAAAATCATTCACAAATATAAAATACACAATTGAGAGAAGCAAAACCTTTTCCGATAAACATACGATGTCGCAAAAAATGTCAAATAAAAATGCATGTTGCCAGATGTGAATGCCGGATGGCGTTAGAAGAAAAATACAAACTATGCATGAACCAAAATCTTCATAATTCAATTTTAAATTTTAAGTTATGCACTTTCTCTAAACAAGTATATGATTTACTACAGTTGTCGTCAAGTAACATTTTTACTGCATTTGTCGACGTTACTACATTTACAAATATTACTACATTTGTCAACGTTTACTACAGGTTATTTGTCTACGTTTATTACAGACGTCGACGTTACTACATTGGACGGCATTACAAGGGGTGCAAATCTTTATCAATATTATAGAAGAAGAAAATTAAAATCAAATAAATTATATTAAAAATAACAAAGTATTCAATTTCACACTAACAACTGTTTCATTTCCAGCCAGATGATTATGATTAATTGATTGTAACATAACACTAACAATGGTTTCTATAGTGTGGTAACAATTAACGCCAGATATATATGAATGATAGCATATCAAACTATAGACGGATGTTTCAGTTCAAAAGAATATTAAAAAAAAATTAACGAAATTAAAAACAACTTAGTACCTAACTTTTTTTTCTCTGAGCTAAAAATAGTCTAAAAAGGATACTGAGTACTAAGATTAAGCTAGATCGAAATAGTGGGAAAACCACGATCAAACGACACCAAACCAAATCTGTGAGCCTTCATTGAATGTTATTTTCACTTCGTTGGACCATTATCGTCTTACCAAACGTTTATAATTATCTATATTTCTCACCTGCATTCATACCATGTTATTTGACGCCAATAAGCTTGATTGGTACGGATATTACGTTCAAAATCTTTGCTATAAATGGCCATCAATAATCTACACCTCATACTCGTAAAGTGTCGTTGAAAGACACGTACCAAGAGGACTTGTCAGAACATGTATCACATATATAGATCGATATTTACGTTTGTATTCATTGTGTCATTTATTTATGATGTGACAGGTAAATATAATATTATTACTAGCTTTTAATCCCCCGTGCACAGCTCAAATGATAAGAAAACATCCCTGACACAGCGAGAAACACTGCTGATACGGTCCCGTATATAAACCTGTTCACAAATACATGAAAACAAAGCGTTGGCTGCTCAAAGTAGAACATGTTGCAATGCAATAGCTTCCTTCTTTGTGCAGGGAATGCACAAAAAAGAAATTATTGAATTGCAACAAGTTCTGCTTTGAGCAGCCAACCTCGTTTTTCATGTATTCTTGAATATACCAGGTAATATACAATTCATATATGGTAATATACGAGCGCAGCGAAGATTTTAAGATTACAATAGGTTCTTCCCATGGGTAAAAACCTGTTCAAAGTCAACAGTATATGCTCAATACAACGTCTAAAAACACATTGTTCTGCGTCTTTACTACGGACTTTGGACAAACTTTGGTGCGCAGTTGGTTGACTCTTGGTTGTAGACGTTTGATCTGTCGAAACTTGCAAAAGCTAGTCGCTAGCTACATGAATGCTGAGTTTTCTGTTTTGATTATATAGGTCATAGAGCTATAGATCCACCAGAACAATGCCCAAGAAAATGGAAGAAAATCGGCTGTTATCATGATCGAATCATTCCAAGTAGACCTTTAACAGAACAATTAGTAAATCATCGCGATGTGATTAGTGATGTTTATGATGGACATATATTAAACTGGAAAAAATGGCCACAATCTATCCACGCGTAAGTTTCCTTATAAATAATGGCCACAATCTCTGCATGCGCAAGTTTTCTTGTATGAACCTATCCTCACAATCTCTTCATACGTAAGTTTCCAAATGGCCACAATCTCTTCATGCATAAGTTCCCTTGTATGAATGGCCACAATCTATTCACGCGCAAGTAAAACATAATCAGCAGGAAAGACTATCGAATTCGGTTAAGGTTAACTCCATATACGTAATGTATAACGCCATATATGGTAATGAGGTATCCACCCATAGGTTCTTCTTTCGGCTTTTGAACGAAATTTTCCGCCTAATGTAAATCAACCTTTAAACTGTCACTTCCAAGTTATTACTTTTAGATTAGCATGTCGTTGTGCAAAGTTAACAAAAGAGAAAGGCTATCGATACTTTGGGTTACAATTTTATGGTGAATGTTGGTCTGGACCATCTGAAAAATTCTATCGAGATGGGAAAACAAATGATAAATGTTTCGGCATTGATTTTAAGCAATGCGATGACAATAGTGATACTGAATGTGTTGGAGGGACATTTACAAATTACATTTATGATATAGGTGTAGGTATGTTCTTTGCACAATCTCAGTTTGCGTGTTCTTATCATGGTTAGCAAAAGTAGTACTTCATTGAACCTATTTCAGGGGGTTCTTCTCAACACATAATTTGACAATTTGAACTTATCGCATTTGCATCACTAAATATTTAACACTAGCCTTAAGTTACTGCTACCAAATAAATCATGCAATAATATTTCAGATGATCGAACACCTGTACCAGGTGGTTGGTCGGAATGGAGTGAATGGTCACCATGTGATAGGAAATGTGGAGGAGGACAACACGTAAGAGAACGTTCATGTTCGAATCCAGAACCTTCCCAAGGTGGTGCTTATTGTGAAAATGAAAGTGAAGAAGCAAGAGCATGTAATGCAGCACCTTGCGAACCAGGTACACGTTTTTTTATTAAAAACTCATGATTTGAGCGAGAACTGGAGTTTCATATTTCTTTTCCCAATATTTTGTAACTCAAGTTTCTTATTTGTTTCTTTTAAATTATGTGACGGTCAATTAACGTTTTTTGTCAAACTTCACTTCTGTGTTTCTTACTTTCTTTTGCCAAAATTCAGTTAAAACATTTTCTGATGTAACCTTAAGATGTCATTGAAACCTTTTCCGATTTTCGTAATGTCATTCTATTTTTGTTCCAATTACATAGGCAGATTTTCTTTTTTTTTCTTTTACTTTTTTGTCTTGCTTGGTTCTTCTTAAAGTTCTTCTTAAAGTTGCGTAAAATATTTTTCTAAGTATTTGTTAACTTTTCCGAGGCTAAAGGTTTCACTGTTAGGGAATAATGCATGGTAATTATGCATTGTATCATAAAACACCTTCCGAGGCTAAATGTTTCATTGTCAGGGATTAATGCATGGTAATTATGTATTGTATCACAATACACCTTCCGAGGCTAAATGTTTCATTGTCAGGGGGTTAATGCATGGTAATTACGGATTGTATCACTATACACTTTCCGAGGTTAAAAGTCTCACTGTCAGGGGGTAATGCATGGTAAGTTTAACGGTCAGGGGGAAATGCATGGTAAGTTTCACGGTCAGGGGGCAATGCATGGTAAGTTTCATTGTCAGGAGGTAATGCATGGTAATTACTGTCAGGGGGTAATGTAGGTTAATTACGTATTGTATCACAATACAACTTCTGTTTAGTTTATATTTTGCAGACCAGACCGTCGATTCCTGTCAATGGAATGTCTTCTTTTGGTTTTCGAGGTAAATTTTACGCCTCGTGGAAATCAAACGCAAAAAAGTAGAACTGTGTGTCGTATGTTTTAGTATGTAAAAAGAAATTAGAGATTGGTATCGTTGCAGACGGATCAACAAGCGTGACATCAAAAAATTATGAAAAAATGAAAGAATTTGTTGTAAAATTAACTGAAGAATTTAAAGTTGGATTTGATGGTGCTCACTTTGGGATGATACATTTCGCATGGGACGTCTTTATTGATTTTACGATGAAGCAGAAAGAATATTGGAATCCAACTGCTTTGAAGAATAAGTTAAGACACGTAAATTACCCATACGGTAAGTTTGCAACCAGCTTGCAACGCAGTACTCTTCTCCAAATGTTTGCTAATAGTCCTGATTATTTTAAGGACACAAATGTTTGCTGAAATTAATTTTCGCGGATAGCTACAAAAACTACGTTTCGTGGGAATAAAGGATTTCTTTCGCAGGAATTTTAGCAAAATAATCATATCATAAAGCATCTAAAAACAAACATTTATATTGGTATTTCATCTTATTTCATCATCAAATGCATCAAGGAACACTCTGAACACAGATCAACTTCTGCTGATATAAACGTGTTTGTGTGAATTTATTTTCGCGGTTGGCCTGAAAAGTTATGTTTACAAATTAATACGCGTGCACATCTTCGATTTAGCATTAATACACCCATTAATACACCCATGTTTAATACTCAAATTAATACTCTTTGGAACTGTAACACGTGCACATCTTCGATTTAGTATTTATCATTTATATGGCCAGTTATTAATACACCCATATATATGATAAGCTCCATCTCCACGGACCCAAGTTATATCTGGAAAACACAAAATCTTGTCCCCGTGTATAAGCCTATCAGGAAATGCTTGTAAACTAGTATAAACCCGGGGCTTAGTTTACGGTAATATCAATGTTACGGTAATATCAATGTTCCCGGAATAATTCCGGAATTTAAGGAATTCAATAGCACTCTGTGTAATGAAACGAAACTGTATTTATAGGTGGTACACGAACGGATTTAGCTCTATATGCAGCTGATAAGGAACTGTTTTGTAATGGGTGCGTTCGACCTGGCATCCCCAAAGTTCTAATTGTTCTTACTGATGGAAGAAGTAGTTCTATGTCTGATCCTATGACTCTTGCTACTAAAGGTTTGAAGGTAAACTTATTTACAAAATATACGTACGGACTTATATGAAGATAGTATTCGTCAGACGCAATGTGTCCTCCTTATATAGGCTCTAGGAATCTAAACGGCCTAATCAGTAATGTGGGAGGGGAAGAGAAAATGGAACCATGTGTGAAATGAGGTGGATACGGGAGAGGCTATATCCCTGGCCTAATAGGGTTTAAACTGTTCAACGACTTTGTAGTTATTAATTAAAGTATAATTGATGATACTACAAAGCTTACGCGTGATAGTCCATTACTGCCAACCTAAGATAATCTATTGGGGAATGATAGAACGGGTGTGGTACCTTGTTGGAGCAGATATTTGATGAAATGTGTGAAAACGCACATAAGCATCACTTAACTGGTTTTTTTCGAGAGTTTATATACCGAGGGTGCGCTGTGATTATCGCGAGGCACTAATCTGAACCTTTTTTTTGCGAGTCAAAAACTTTTCACGACCGCAAATATTTGACCCCCCACGAAGAATTAAAAAAAAGTTTTTTGCGAAACCGATTGTCATTAATAGTCAGTAAAGGCCGCTTGATCGGATAATATTTGTAGAAACGCAGGACAAAGATTTGTGGGGGTGCATTTAATCAGCGCGCCCTTTGTGGGGGTGCATTTAATCAGCGCGCCCCGGTACGAATAGCTTTCAACCTTTTCTCATATCATTATCAATATTGCGTTACACAATGAAAATCAGTCAACTTACATACAATTATTTTTACAAAACGTTTACCTCAAAGTTTGGGAAATACCCAGTGGGTAAAAACTTGTTCAAAGTCCGCAGTAGTGATGCTAGAACAATAAAGAACGCTGTTAATAAGCTTTTTTTCTCGAATTCGTTCCCAACCTCTTTTATTTTGACTCTTTGACGAAAAAAACTCTAACCATCCGTAAACGTCACTGTCACTATTTGTTTACTTGACTGCAGTCACTGCAAAAAAGGAAGTTATTGCATTGCAACAAGTTTCTACTTTGAGTAGTTACTACCTCGTTTTCATTTTTTTGTGAAAATATATTTCAACTGATTTTTTTTAGGCAAAAGGTGTGAGGATAATTGCAATGGGGATTGGTAACAAAATTGACGAAAAAGAATTATTAGACATTGCTACGGATAAAAATCACGTGCTTGTCATTGAAGATTTTCAATATCTAGTTGATAGACTGAATGACATTTTAAAAGTAGCATGCCTGGATGGTGAGTTAATACTATGTCGGCAAGTGCCGTCTTAACAACGACAGCATTTTGACGCTTCGATATTGATAATAAATGACGTGTCGATATAAAGGGTATAGAGTGAGAATCATGTCCATTGCTTTCATCTATTTTAGGTTAGACTTTTCATATTTTCCTAGTATGGTTATTTTGCAGAACAATTGTTGTGTACTATGGTAAAATTCGTGTCTTAAGTAAATACCCGTCAGGCAATGACAAAACGATGTCTTTCGAAATTGATATGATGTCATGTGTCGTTAAATTTATTTATTTGTTTATTTGTTTATTCGTTTATTTTAGATCCATTACTTGGTTAATAACTACAAATGTCTAAAAGAAAATCACATAAAACAAAACGCTCGAACGCTATGGTTTAACAAGGCTGGAACATTGTCAATGTTGGGTGTGTTTGTGGACAGCGTTTTGACGTTGTTTCTCTATGGCGTATTTACCGGTTGATAAAATATGCTCTGAACATGTACATAAACTTTTTTTAGAATAATTATAAGAATATATATATATATTTAACGAAAGTTGCTGTAATAATTTTCTATGATTCCAGATTTCTATCCTTTATTAGTACCTCTCAACTACGGTGGTTTGTTTGTGCCATCATAGTTTAATCTAAATTTTAGCGCTCTAAGTCACACTTATAACTATAAATCGCACTTATAACTATAAATCGCACTTATAACTATATGTCATACTTATAACTATATGTCATACTTGTAACTATAAGTCGTACTTATAACTATAAGTCATATTTATAACTATAAGTCACACTTTAAGTTGCACTTATAACTATAAGTTGCACTTATAAGTGGAATTTTAAATAAAATTATGCATGGCACAAACAAGCCACCATACTACTCAACTGCCTCTAATTAAACTAACCATAGATTAACAAATAAAGTAAGTTATTTTTGCTTTATTGATATATTTTTACCCTGTTAATTCAAGGTAGCATTTCGTAAGGGTCCATTTGAAAATATTGAACAATAGGTAAGGGGAAACTGATAATACATAGACAAGCAGATTCTAGTTACAATCATGGACATGATTTATGAGACATTTTACGAATTTTGGCGTATAATACAAACCACAAGTAAAACATAACTAATTCAAACGACTTTGCGAATACTCTAGAGATCAGAGATTTCTATGACGTCAGAACAACTGCTTTCTGATTCTGGAAAGCAATTCGCACATGCGCAGCTTGATCAATACAATCCGTGCTCCAAACGGAAGACAAAATGGCGCTCTCAAAAGGTTCACATGTTTTTTTTTGAAACCAAAAACAGGAAATAGTAAGGCATAATAGCATAAAAGTATTTTTAATGCTACATCGCTGAATATGAAACACAGGACAGACACAAAACTCTTCGAAAGAACTTGGCATAAATCTTGAATTTTCCTGGATCCAATTCAACTAAGGGACAAAATAAATCTTTAGAGATCTTCTAGAAACATTCCATAAAACATGTATATTCATTTGAAAATGGAAATTAACATCTTTCCGTTCTCGAAGGCATAAATCAACCAGATGCAGTAGGAACGCCGCTCCGTGTCTTTTGTCGACGCCATTTTGAATTTATTTCACTGTCACGTGGGACATGTTGTCATCACCATTCTCCTTTGAGAACCCGGTCATATAAGATTATAACGCATTGTGTGTAGACCGTAAGCAGAAAGCGAACGGTCAAAATGGTAGGCTAAGATTTATCAGGTAGACTTAAAGATAAAATTTGTTATATCTATCTATATTTTTATTTTTGCAGCGTCGACAAATCGCTTTTATTCAAAAATATGTAAATAAAGAAATATAAACCAATCAAAATAACTTATTTAGTTTGATTGACATTAATTATATAAATATGTATCCAATTAATATGTGTAATCATCCAATTAATCATCCAATTAATATGTGTAATCATCCAATTAATCATCCAATTAATATGTGTAATCATCCAATTAATATGTGTAATCATTCAATTAATCATCCAATCATCCAATTAATATGTGTAATCATTCAATTAATCACCCAATCATCCAATTAATATGTGTAATCATTCAATTAATCATCCAATCATCCAATTAATATGTATAATCATCTAATTAATATGTGTAACTACTGGAATGTATCATAGCAGGTGACAAATGATGAAATTAAGATTGGTTTATAGGAAAATTGTGACAGTACACCAACATTACATTACTTTTCAAACTAGACTTTACAGTTTGAAGCTTGATATAATCAAATATTCGGAGGATTACAGCAGGTTTTCCAAGAAGAACGAACAAATGTTTTCATCGCTGGCACATAATTATTATTTCATCACACAAACTCCAGTTTTGTTTACACTTGACACCTTTTTTTGTTTTCTTTGTTTTGATTTTAAATGTATCTTTATTTTGCCTGACAACATATGTTAAATCTAAACATAGCAGACTTTATTTTTCAAGATTTACTTAAAAATGTAAGCACCAACAGGAGCGGGGAGGATTCAAATCAGCAAGTTTGACATCCAATTTTCAACATGGATCAATCTGGATCAATCTGGATTTTTGCTCAAAAGTTAGATAATTTAATATAGATAAACTTTACCTTTTGGAGCTTTTGGAATTTTTGAAATTTAAAAAAAAAATTAAATACGTAACCATCAAACATATTTGATGCACAAATTTGAAGAAAAGTGGTTATATATCGTAAATAAATAAGTTTGTATACCTATGTTAGTTCCAGATGGGAAATACGAGCACATTGTTTCGAATGATTCGTTTTTCGTTTTAAACTTCAGCGCTAAGAAAAAGCACTACTAATTTGTACCGTGTTCATTAACCCGCGTATATCACACAGGGTAAAGGAGATATGCGCTGCTTCTTCGCCTGGGAATTATAGCGCACTCTGGTCTTAGCATATTTACTGTGGACTTTGAACAAGTTTTTGTCAACAAGGAAAATATTTTGAGATTGACGTCAGAGAGCTAATTAAAGATAAGTTCGCGATGTAATTTAATCGCTAAAACTTACAATAGTTTTTAAAAACAGGTGGAGGGTGTTACATATCAAATAAAATTAAAATCGATTTAATCGGATATATCAAGTCACGAAGTAAATATAAACCATTTGTAAAAATAATATATGGAAAAATTCGATCGCATGCTAAATTATATCACCAAATATAAAATGACTATCTTTCAAGGATTTCCTGCATGATCATGCTAAAAATTACAAAATTCGATCACATGCTAAATTATATCACCGAATATAAAAGGGCTATCTTTCAAGGATTCCCTACATGATCACTCGGTAAGAAAATAACGTTATAAGACATTTATTTATTTATTTATTGAGGATGATAATTGGATTGCTAACCATATTCATATGTGTCGTGTCAGGTAATTTTCTTCTTGTTCTCCAACAGTTTCAGACCTACAACTGATCGCATAAATTATGAGACATTTCACGAATTTTGACAAGCAATACAAGCCACAAGTAAAACGTAAATACGGAAAATGACCTCTAGACGTCCCTTGAGGTTT
>JAULBZ010002146.1:0-19557 GCA_032360805.1 Neoturris breviconis
TAAGGCTTTTTATCCAATTGAAAATTCTGAATTTTTGCTCAAATTTTGCCTTGTCTCAAATATTTATGTGATTGCTTATAGATGTATCAAATGTATTTATAAGTACGGTACAGTATAATAAGATTATAAACTATATGCTAACACAATAGAATACGCAGACAATTCTAGGTTGCATCATTAAAGCAGAAAGATAAAAAAAATCCTATTTTCAAGTAACAATAAATTATTCAAAACTTGGTAGGAATTTTTAAACTACAAGTAGAAATTTTATACACTTACTTAAACGATGTGTGTATTTGTTATATAGAGAAAATATCCTAAATAAATCAACGATCTTACAATGAATTCGTACCGAAGAAACCAAATTGAAAGCTCGTTGACGTAAAACCCATCTATACAGATGTTTCTTTTTCTGTTATAAGGAAAGAAGAAATAAACTGTTCGAGTAATAGTTTTAGAAAATATTACCGTATATTGTACAAATGAAGAACATGTTTACAAAGATTTCAGAACAGAAGAACTTTTTTATTGCAAAGTCGAGTAATATTTCAAATCTATCCTTGTGGAAACACTACGTTTGAAACAAAGTCGTTATGACGTCTAGTAATGACGCCTTTCCAATATTGAATACGTCAAATCACAATGTCGTTATTTGACAATGACAATTCTTCTAAATAATACTTGATTTCGAAAGTCAAAAGAGGACTGCGGTTCCTTTTAATAGAAATTGACGCCGACTATATGTATAAATTAAATTATATAAATTTTTTGACTTTCGAATTCAATCTTAACGTCGAAAAAAGACGCCGTTTTAAATATTTGTTTATTTCACAAGCAAATTGTTTCAGACTCATAGGTACCTTTACATGGACTCCTAAATGAGTTTCACCTTAAACGATCTTGCATTTGATTGGTTTGTTCGTACCGTAAAGACTGTCTTAGGAACTTATATAGTTTAATATTAATTATTTTTGATAATGTGCGTATATTGCAATGGAACATATTGTCCCCATTATCGTCAAAGAAAGAACATCGAAGCAAAGTCATTTCTAAAATGGCATTGACTATTTTTTGCCATGTCAAGGATACTCCAAGTAGGAAAAAACTTGTATAAAGTCCGCAGTTAAGATGATAGAACAACGTCGAAGACGTCTATACTACGGACTTTGAACATGTTTTTGCCCACTGTGCTGAGTCAGAGAAAAAGAGAAGTTTTTGCATTTCACCAAGTTCAACGCCTCGTTTTCATATATTTGTAAATAGGTCTTTAGGCTATATTTCTTTTCTCCAATCAAGTTTAATTAGAGTTTTTACTGATATTGGTAGAAAATTTTGAAATAAAATGGATAAAAAAGAAGTCTGCCAATAACTGCCTTTTTTGCCATGACAGACGACCCTGCACTCACACGACGTTGGATCAACCGACGTTGATCCGAAGTCGTGCGCAGGGCGAACTCTAGATTCCTCAAACGCACGGCAACCATAAATTTGCCATTTTGAAATCATGCTATTAAGTTTTAACGCAAACACAAGTCTTTATTTCATATCTTAAAATCCCAAATTTCAATCTCGTTCCTAGGGCTTCTTGGTGTTTTCGTATTTTTTTCGAATAATTTATTTAACCTTAGTGGGCAAAAACTTGTTCAAAGTCCGTAGTAAAGATGCTAAAACAACGTCAAAAGGCGTTGCTCTAGCGTCTTTACTGCGAACTTTGAACAAGTTTATGCCCACTGGGTTACATCTACCGACATCATTTTTGACGAAGACCTTTCTGTTTTAAGTTTTAAAGGTTAAATTTGAGTAGACATGATTATTACCAACCTCGTTTCCAGGGCTTCTTCTCTCTTGACGCCAACTACAAGAGAGAAGCCCTGGGAATGAGGTTGAATTATTACAGTTCCCAGACGCGTCTACTGACAGCATTTTTGACGACGATCATTCTGTTGAAGATCAATCATAAAGGTTAAATTTGAGTGGATATGTTTATGGAAATTCCCATACACGTCTACCGACAGCATTTTTTGCGACGACTGTTTTGTTCAAGATCAACAAGGATGGTTTAGTTCATAGTCTATAGAAGAATGTTTAATGTTTAATTTTAATAAACCTGCTTATTGATGTTCCAGAAGGTTCATAGTCATTTTCAGTCGTTAAATAATATAAATTGATATTCCAGAGCTATGGCTTAATTATATACATTATAGTCACATCATAGCCTTTCCTTGTAACTATGCAAAAACCGATAATTCCTTCTTAGAGTCTGTCATCTATTTTGGTATATCCGATAAAATACCAAGAAAGACAGAGAGAGTACTGGCAACTAATGCATTTTCCGACTAATTAATCTTCCAGACGTATTAAATGGGGAGCAAAGTGGTGCGAAAGATTAACGGACCAGTGTATATGACTCATATTACAACCTCGTTCCCAGAGCTTCTTGCCTTTTCCGTGTTCGAAAAGGCAATAAGTCCTGGGAACGAGGTTGCTCGTATTATTCTCTTAATATTCCTCCTTGTTTTCATTAAATCTCGGCCCTACTGTCACATCATATAATTTTTTATTTTTTTTAAGAAGATAGTAAGTTTTGTATATTGGAAGTAATAAAATTGAGTAGATATGGCTTAGTAAATCTGTTTTGAACATATCTTTGCCAACTGAGTATATGTATATATTTATTTTCTTGTTATAACACTAGAAATTTATGAAAGTTTAAAACTGAATACTGGAATAAATTTATTACATAACATAAACCATGCTGGTCATGTTATGATAATTACCATGGATACAAGATTATATATATTAATCCACTTGCTGTTACAACTCTTCTGTTATTGTAAGTACTGCATAATTGTATAAATTTTTCAACAAATTTTTGATATTCGATCAGTGATCACTCGCCACCTATTCAATGTCAAAAAGACGTCAAATCAATGTCATTCCGACGTTGATTTAGACGGTGAGCGGCTGCTTGGTGTTGATATGAAATTCTTTATTGCTGCTGCTTTCTTAAAGTAAAAACATTAGGCCTCATTGACTTATCGATATTTTCGCTCTTTGCATCCAAAACCAACAGCCTGATATAGCCTTTCTTTCAGCGCTGATTAGGCACTTATTTCGGTTAGCGGTTCTTCGAGAATGGGCGGTTATATTATTCGTGGGTGGGAACTTGCCTCAATCAACCTAGCCGCGGTATGTATCTGAAACGTACGACTCCTCGTCTGATCTACAGACGAAGGGCGATCCTGGAAGAATCGAACTTGGTCTGTGAAAACATAGTCATAACAAACTTATGACTATGGTGGAAGAGGCTAACGACTCCGGTCTAGTTTCAACCCGAATTTGCACCGTAATTTCCCCGAAGTTTACCGGAATACTTTCATGTCAGTTTACATGGAGGCACCATTCCGAAACACTTTCGTTTTCGATTTCTGAACTGGAGAAGAGTGGTCGAAAAGACTGTTAGGGTTAGATAGAACCAAACTCTACAAAATATTTGATTTTTTAGGTGATGCTTTTCCAAGGGTTTCACAGATTATCCCAAACAGTGGTAGTTTGAGTGGTGGGACGACGCTTGTTTTAAGGGGAGAAGGTGAGAAAATTGTATTTATTTCTGTCTGGTCTTTTTTCAAGCAATGATATGCAACAGATTCAACGGTCCATTTTGTTGAGAATATATTTAATAAATTATTCCTGGACAATGTTATCTACAAATATAGACAATTCACTTGTTTTGCTCGCTTCTCTCTCTCGGTCCACACACAAAGCTAAACAAATAAGCAAAAAATTAAGCCAATTATAGCCTAGTTTCACCGATTTCTGGAAATTTCAAATACTGCTTAGGCATGCAGAGATATTGTATTGAGGTCTCTGAACATAGTTAAGGAGGCTGCTATTGCTAGAGGTAACTTGCATCCTACATGGAAAAATATCAGCAGGCCAATCTCTGAACAATCTCTGTGTCAGTTTATTTTGTATTACGTTCAGTATATATTGAAAATTTGAAATATGAAGTAGTTTGTCTTTTTGTCTCTCTTCTGCTTTGCCTAGCTAATTCTTTCCCATTCACAAACAAGAGCATAAGTTTAGTGTTGGACTACAAAATACTACCGTACCTCTAGACACTCATCATGGAAAAAGTTGGTTAAAAAATTTGAAATAAGCAAATTTAGGAAATTTAACTACTTTCGATAAAAGCTACGTGTCTTTTTTATAGGATTCTCTATCGATCAATACAATGGCGGTAATGAAGTGATCATGATTAATGAAAAATCTAAGGAAATTCTAATTTGCGATGTGATTGATACTGATTCTACAAGTGATAGAATTTCATGTGAAACTAGGTATATATAAGCCTAAAAATAACTGCCAAACGTTACCTTTGGAGGAGTGTTATTTGAGTATAGTTATCAGTTCATTTGCAATGTTGAAAACTATACTAACAAAGTGCTCCTCCACAGGTAATGTCTAAAAGTCATCACTGTGAAGGATTTTCAGAATTTTGAGAAATCCCTCCTCCACAGTGATAACTGATAGTTATTTTAAATTTGGGATTTGAACGTTGGGACAAAATTGAAACAATTTAATATTTTGTTTTCTGTTTGCTCTCCAAACCAAACAAGATTGTGTCACTTTTTGGTGTTGGTGGTGTTGGCGACCCACTTGATTTGGTAATTTGGTTATAGAGTTCTAGGCAATATTACGAGACCACTGACAAAATTTATTTCGATTTTGTCAATTTGGGACCAAGCATCTGCAAGAAAGGGATTTTTTCAGATTCCAAGACTTTAAAAAATTTCTGATTTCTACTGTATGAGGTTTTGACCACATTCAGTAAAATATTTTTTTTGTTGTGTGGCCATAGATTCCTGGAATAATCAGCTCCATTTCTTGCTTTCACTTGTATCACTTAGTTTCCACTTAGTATCACTTTCAAATAAGCCACTCCTTGAATAATCCCCATCCCAAAAATCGTTTTGTTAAATAAGCCCAGGGGGGCCTAATCAACTATTTACGGTATATAACTTAGTTCTTACTTGGATTTCTGCATGTAGATAGAGGGAATGGTAGGGGAAATTCAAGTCTAAATTAGTTCCTTTGAATCAACCAGTCAAGCTTGAATATAGCTGCCAGACACCACCTGTGGAGGAGTGTTTTTAGAGTATAGTGTGCAGCTTAAAAATGTCCAGCAGTTATATTAAGGCTTGCTAGTAATTTGTGACAACAGTGCTTATAGGAAACAAGGCTCAGAATAAAACTGTTTATCATGATAAAGAAAAGAAGGAGGAGGAGGAATTTTTAAGCATAGCTTTCTTAAAAATTGCTCCTGCACAGTGATTATTTGTTCCATTAAAATTTGCATGGCATATTTAGAGCTGAACCAACAGGCCAACCTGCTACCTATGCGGTAAAAGTGAAAGTCGATGGTCTTTGGTTAAACCAAGACGAAGCTCGTACATTTTGTTGGGGAGTCTGTAGATTCCATGTAAGTTTTTTTAATTTGAGAACATTTCTTAGTAAATGAAGGTACAAGTGATCTAATATACAAGCCTAAATATAAGTGCTGGACATCACCTGTGAAGGAGTGTTATTTGAGCATAGTTTCAGCTTTGAATCTGAAAACTATATTCAAAACACTCCTCCACAGGCGATGTCCAGCAGTTATAATCAAGAGCTCTACACATTTTTTTAATAAGAAATATCTTTATAAGAAACTGAAAAGGCTCAACTCTGTGGGCAAAAACTTGTTCAAAGTCTTCGACTTTGTTTTAGCGTCTTTACTGCTGACTTTGAACAAGTTTTTGCACACTGGGAAATGGCTCAAATCATCAAAACATTTAGGAATTTGGAAGAAACACACTAGACTCAAATCTCAAAAGAATGTCAGTGGTTGAAATAAGAATAAATAATCACTGTGGAAGATTGCTTTTTGAGTATTGCTTCAGACTACAAAGCCTGAAGCTATGCTCAAAGTCTCTCTTCCACAGTGATTATTTATTCTTATTTTAATGACTGAAACGCAATTACACAACAAACTTAATGGGAATAGCTGGATTAGTGAACACCAATAGAAAAGTCTTTGTAAAACTGAGAAAAACATTGAAGTTGGACCAAAGCCTGTTGGACGGATATACACATTTTTACAATCATCTAGCATAAGTAATATTTGCATTAAGGATATATTATTTTGATGCCTTTGTGGCTGACAATCAGCTTAATTTTAAAGAAGTACATCAATGATAAGTCTAGCGAGACACACAGTGACTGAAAATTATAATCTGCTTTTTTTATTTCTCTTTAATAGTATGTAGACCACCTTACTCCATTTATAAGAAATATACACCCAGGATCAGGTTTACCAGGTGAGTCAAGAGTTATTATCTGTAGCATAAAGACTGCCGACTGCTTATATTATATGGATTATATACACTATACATGAATATATGCATTATACAGGATTTTATGTACTATACATAAAGAAATGTAATATATGGGACCATATTCAGTCATCTAAAGGTGTATCCCTACTTGGCGAATTTTTTTGCACAAATTTTAAATAAGGAAACCATTACATTGGATGAAAATGCTGTCACCTGTCAGGTGACATCACTTTTAATCAATGTAATGGCTTTATTTAGAATTCATGCAAACGAATTTGCCTAGTGGAGATCTGCCTTTATGCTGTGCTATTAACTCTTGTTATTTAAAATGTTATCGCAGAAATTCTCCTGATAGGGTTAAGTTTGTGCTTGACGTTTCCAGGATCAAGAAACATGCAATAAACTATGGTGTATGTATTATATAGTAGTCTATTGCATAGAACATCCACATTAATACCTTTTTATTTTGTAATAGGTGAAACAGTGAGAATCGAAGGGCGCTACTTGACAATTCAAATCAGTCGATTGTCTGCAGATTTTGTACAGGGAGAAAAAGAGATCAATAAGTATGTTTAATTGATTGTTTTGTTTGGTATTTCTGATATTCATTTTTGCACCTAATGAGGAGGTATATAGTGTATTTACCTTAGGGACCATCTCCAAAATTCGCTACCAGAGAAAGGGTGCTAAATCAACGATCTCGCAATTGACTCCTTATCTGATTGAAGAAGCTTGTGCATTGCCCTTTTTTGTTTACTAATAAACTAGTGATCATAGCTTCTATTAGGATCAACCCATGAATGGGAGATTTGTATATTCATTTTCAAGGTGGCAGTGTCATATTCCAGGCTTTTTTAGGCGTACCTGTTTTTTTGCATACAATGTACTTTTACCAATATTTGATGGTTTATTTGAACAGTAAAGGTAAAGGCTATCAGAACTGAGTGTTGATGTAAATAAAAAGGAGAATGAAAAAGAAGTCTTGCTCAATAACTTGGGATCCCAAACCTGTATACAGGTGTCATAATTGCTCTGGATATGTCTCTAAATGGTCTAGAATTGCTTCCAATGCTCTCATGTTGATCTACTGGGCCATATTTAATTAGTTCAGTATCATAAAATGTTAAAATAAAGCTATGATAAATCTTTGTATGTAAAATATCAAGTCTCCATTATCTATGACAGGCCTCTGAATTCGCGTTGGCATTCCCCTGTGGAGGAGCTTCTCTAGGGTGCATTTGATTCGCACCTTAGTTGGCCTACTAATCACACTAATCAAACTCAATTTGTATTTGATTCAGATTTCAAATTGATTTGTGGGCCCACCGATCAAACCTGCTCTCGACTTGGTTTGTTTAGTGGGATCGGAGCAATTCGTCTTTTTTCCACCGATCAAACTGAAATTTTCCATTAACCCAACTGCTAAATCTAGAACATTCTACCAGCAAGTAAAGATAATTGAGGCAAGAAATAAAATAAACAAATATATTATTTTTTAAAGTTACCAATTTGAATAATTAACGTCTGTCGCGTCAGTAACTGACGGTAACTAAATAATGAAAACGAAAGTAAACAAAAGCAAGATCAAAGCGACGTAAACGCGGTGTAACACATTGTCAAATTGAATAATGATTAGGAAAAAATAACTTTTACGTTATTACAACCAAGAGAGCAAGATACTGAAAATATAGTAGGCTAAGAAAAAGCCTTTGAGTGAGAGGAAGAGAAATTGATAAGAAAATATTTATCTTTTAAGCTGCCATTTTTAATGCCGTTGTCACGTTAAAAAATTCTGACTCACCTCGTTTATTCATATTTGTCTGGAGTAACAAAGACAACCCCACGGATCACTCCAAAAGTTGTTTGTTTTGCACAAGGGAGTGATCAGTTTGTTTAGTTGACTTGGAATTCCGAATCAAATGACCCTTAGATACTAATTTGCAGCCTGTTGGCTGCAAATTAACCTCCAAACATGCTCCTCCACAGGGAAATGCCGCCATGAATTCAGAGACCTGCTATGGTGCTAAGAGCAAATTATTGTTGCTACGAAGCTTGAAGCTAAAGTCAAAAGTCACTCTGTAACAGCGATTATCTGCTCTTATTATAAGCTGCAAAGGTTCTGTTTGGATGTGAACTCTATAAATATAATTTTTGCATACTCAAATGTATTAGATATTAGATATCATTGAACATTGACTTTCAAAAGTGTACTATTGAGATCTATCATCCATATAGAGACAGCTTTATTCGCTTATTTTAGAATTAAAGAAAGGAAACTATTGTACTGTCTCTATTAGGGTGACAGCTCTATAAGGGCAAGAGGTCTCTCTAGCTAATTATTTGAAGTTATTTTCATACAAAGTTATACCTACTCTTTTTTTCTTTAGATTGTTTATTGGTAACGAAATTTGTGAACCTTTTGACTCTGAAGAGAAACAACTGTGAGTATACAGTTATCTTGACGTTTTCAATTAGTTTCAGATTTCTAGGCTTTTTTTTTACTTTAATAACTTATTTGGATACATGGATAGGGATTTTTAAATTTAACATTTAACTCTTTACGAATAGTCCTATGTCTGTTGCCCGAAATAAGAGCGAAAAATCACTCTGCTTGAAGTTATACTTGAAAGTGGCTATTCCACTTGCTTTTAAGCCTAAATATAACTGCCGAACATCACCTGCGGAGCGGTGTTTTTTGGGTATAGTTTTCTACTTCAAAGCTGAAAACTATTCTCAAAATATACTCCTTCACATGTGATGTCTCACAGTTATATATTCAGACTTTGATTTTAAAACGAAACGAAATTTGGATAAGCTATTACGGAGGCAGTGGTGGTGGAGTCCTGCTATTCTTATTAGACCATGTTCCCGAAGTGATACCATATTATTGAACTCTGGTACCATTATCCAAGACAATATTTTCATAAAAGTCTCACTAAAATGTTTTTCAGTTCGTCCACTCAGTTCCTAGTTTCGGACAAAAAGGGTCCTAATTGTGTTTTTGGGCCAATTGACAGAAAAGGTGGTTTAATAGATGTAACTTTTATAATTAAAATAAGGGTTTCTACTACCGATAAAAACAAAGTAGGATAAAATAATATAGTGTGTGTTTATAGTCTATCGCAAGAAAAAAGATTTGCGAGCATAAACCTTTGCAAAATGGCCAATTCAATAGATTTTGTGTTCATGAACTTTCACGAGAAAGGCATGAAGAGGAAAAAAGAATTTGGCTCGAACATCAAGTTATTGTAAAAATTGTTTTACTTTTTTCTACATTTCTTCTTCATCAACAAGTTTTTCACGAACATAAACCTTCGCAAATTGATCATTTTGAAATATTTTGCAAGCATAAACATTTGTGAAGGCATGGCTTTAAAATATCCCGTTTCATAAACTTTTGTATGTATACATGATGCATAATGTGTGTATGCAAATCATATTTGCTTGATTTTACTTCCACTTGGTTTGGTGGGCTACTTTTAATACCATCACTTTGGTTATGTTGTTGGATACTAATGAGTAACAAATACGTTTAGAGGAACGCCTAGATTTTAAAAATATGTTAACAGAAAAAGAAAAGTAAACACATTTTCCACAAAGTTTTTGTCAGACTATTTTTGTTTTAAGTTAGCCAACAAAATTTTGCATTCATAATTCAGAAGCTGCATAAAAGCTGCAAAGTACCATGAGCAAAATACCCCCCCACCTAATTTTGAGAACTAAACATGCTGAATAATTTATATTTTGCATGGACATAGGTCTCCTAATTTTCTTTCCAAAAATATATATCTGTTTAGGAAATTTATAAAGAATGTGAGCTTCATTGTCTTTTTAAAATATTCATTGTTGTTTTGCGATAATTGCGTAATTAGCGGAAAATCAAAGGAAATCGATTTTTGTCCCCCCCAACCCCCGGTTAAACTAGGGTTAAAGAAGTTGTAAAGCCTTTAAATGGAATTAATGGAGAAAAAAATACTGTTAATTGTTAATAAGGATTAGACATAATTTTTTAAAAGAATTGTAGCATTGGTTTAACGAAAATGACCAGTGGTCAAAATAGAAGTCAATAATCACTGTGAGGAATGGATTTTTGAGCATAGCTTTAGGCTTTATAGCTTAAAGGTCACTTTTCCACATTTTTTATTAGCTGTTATTTCGTCCACTGACGAATATATATTTTTTTCAAAGGCTTGGTGTGTATCGTCGTGGTGACAGTCGGTATGATGAAGGTTGGGTGAAATGTCAACCTAAAGAGAAAGGAATTGGTACGTGTTAAGATTCTGTGTATACTTTTATGAATGCGCTAATAAAGAAACAGCGCACAATAATATGCGAGAAAGCTGGTTTTAAAATCACTACTCCACATTGAGTACCTTGAGAACTGAATAAAAGTATCTTGTTCATATTATTTATTATACTTTTTAAAGTTTATTTCATGTATATATATATTTATTGGATGTACACCATTATTATATTTTGGATCATTGCAATAATTTGTGCCAAAATAATGGATCTAAAAATAATAAATTTGATTAAAGTTAACCAAAAATAAAACTTGTAGGAGGGTGTTACGATATGCTTGCAATGATATTTCAAGATTGTTGACTCGGTGCTCTTCCCCATAAATTTTGTTTGTGAGACAATCTCTTCTTATGTTTTCAATTTCCCATGCAACACTGGTTCAACAAATTGACAAGATCATTTTTAAAATCCTGTGGAAAAGATATTAGTATCAATGAAATTGTATTTTATTGGTTTCTTTTGGCATGAATAATATATCAACAAATGAACACTCTTTTCTGCATACGTTATATTATTCCTAGAAGGAAAAACCTGTTCAAAGTCAGCAGTGAATATGCTAGAACAATGTCGAATGAAGTTGTTCTGGTGTCTTTGCAACAGGCTTTGGACATGTTCTTACCGAATAGGTTATAAATATACCATATTTTATCAACAAGGTTCATGGAGAGCATCATTTATCATCGGTCCTGATGGAAGATCGAAAAGATTGATGGAATCATTACATGTCGATAGCAATGATAAGTTGTATAACTATCAAACTTATGCCGGTAGCTATTTTTGTTTTTGTTACTTTAAAACATGTACGACAGTTGTATTGAGGTTTGATAGTTATGTCTAACGTCACAGACATATAGGAAGCAATATATACTTCAGATTAAAGTATTGCGATCCCATTTCTTTCTTTGGTACATTTAGAAGTGAAAATATTTTTTTACAGCTTGTTGCTGATCATTTTTCATATTATTCTACATTTTACTTTTGAATAACATAGTACATAGCTTAATATTTGTCTTTTTTTGCATTGATTTTTCATTTTCAAATGCAAAATCTTTACTGGTTATAAGCCACCTCCAGTTTTAAGCCCATTAAAAAGGGCTTTGAAATTGTATAAGCTTAGGGCTTATATTTGGGATTTTACGATATTCAATATTATCACCAAAAGTGCAGAAAATTTAAAAAAAAACACAAATCTTTTGAATGTTAATATTGTTACAAAGCAAATGTATTATTACGTTTAATTTCTTATTCTTAATAGACATCACAGATGTAAGTCTGAGGACTGGTAGTATAAAGGGAGGAACATTACTTACTATAACTGGAAAACATTTTGGTTCATTTAAAGATGGAGTGCATGTTAAAGTTGCTGGTGTTCCCTGTAAAGTAGAAGATGTTAAACCTGAAGTCATAACATGCAGGACAGGTGAACAGGATCTAACCAAGACTGATGGTGGTGACGTTTACGCAGGTACGTCTAAATATGTATAAATAATATAGAATTTCAGTGATTGGAAAACTCTAAAATTAGGTAAAAGACTTCTAAATGTGTGATATTATCGGTTTCAGGGTTTAAAAAGCCGTAAAATTGTGGACAAATTGTCATAACTGGTTATTATAGTTTCTTTTTTTTACAAAGAAGTTGGTTCTGGTTATGTTACAAATTTCACCATTCTTCTTGATCCTGTTTGGCATGATGTATTTATGGTTAATCATACAGCTGAAGTTAAATACTGTAGGAGCCAAATAAATACTGTCGGGTAGTGATTTTTAGCCCACCAAACAAACTTTGGATGTGGGCTATTACTATCACTTTGCTTTGTCGTTGTTGGCAGCAGCGTTCTTGAAGTGCAAGTATTTTGAAAATTGGTACCAGCATTCGTGGTAACATTCTAGAAAGGTTCGCCAAAAATTTTGATTTTGTCCAAATTGTATTTTCAGGCCAATGGACCGAAAAGGAGTGGTACTGCACTGAAATTTGGTTATGGCATTCTAGGCAAAATTACGAGACCGCTGGCGACATGTTTTTCAATTTTGTCAACTCAGGACTTTTTCGAAAGTAGAGACTTTGAATTCTATGAGGTTTTGACCGCATTCACCCAAATAACATGCTAAAATGACAAGGGAAATTAAGTGGAGACATTTTTGGATATTTTAATTTTCTATGAGACTTTGACCATGAACCTTTTTTGGCAGACATTTTGTATGTTGGGGAAGCTTCTTCCTCAATTTTTTGAGAGGATAAGTGATATTTTTTAAAAATAATTTTAAGAATTAAAGTCTTCATTTTGATTTTGGGAAACTTCCTTCTTAATTTTGAAATATATATTACCAAAACAAAATTTAATTTTCCATAAAATGTCTGTATGCAAATCATATTTATGTGCTTAGGTTTAACTTTCACTTGGTTTGGTGCGCTATTTTCAATACCATACCTTTGATTCGAAATGTTTTCAGCCAAATTGAAGAATCTCCAGAGATTATTTGAACACAAGTATGTTTATACATATATGCTGTATCTTTCACATTTTCACATGCTCTTTCTGGGTGCAGTATGTGACCAATTATCGAACATATAATTTCAATCATCAACTGCAATATATTCTGCAAATTATAGGAAGTAAACAAGGTCATGCCAATATAACGATCGGACATCATCTGAGGAGGAGTGTTTTTGAGCACAGTCTTCAGCTAATGTCCTACCGTTATATTGAGGCTTGCAAGATGTTCATGATCCAGTACTCTAAATATACAGTAGAGGGTAAAAGAGTATAAACAAGCAGCTTCTTTAAAAGATGAGAAAACAAAATGCAAAAAATGGCCCTCCTCCTGTTTTTTCAATGACTTTATCCGAATTATTTATTACCCAGTCAGCAAAAACTTGTTTAAAGTCAGCAGTAAAGACACTAGAACATCGTTGAAAAATCTATACTACGGACTATGAACAAGTTTTTTCCCACTGGATAGTCTCTGTTCCAAGATTATTGATCCGGTAGTCTTCCCTGTGAGGTGAGTTGTCATGCAGATAGGCTTGCAAGTGCAACACTCTTCATCATAGGTTAATTTTTCTTAAATTCATTGATTTTGACTTTTTGAAACGAATTGTGGAGATGCCTCCTAATCAGTGGTCAAAATAATAGCAACTAATCAGTGTGTATCAGGGATTTTGAGCATTAGCTTCAGCTTGAAAATCACTCCTCTGTAGTGATTATTTTGTCTTATTTCAACCGCTGTTCAAATTTTTAAAACTATTTTAGGGATGCCGAAGATGCTGTTAAACAAAGAGACCACGATCGTTGTGAAGGTCGCGAATTAAAAGTACAGTTTCCTAGAGGTCATTCATCTTCAACAGGAGGTTCTAGGTATAATGATGATTACGGTGGTAGTAGCAGAGGTGGACGGAGCTCTGGTTATGTACGAGGAAGAGGCAGAGGTCCTCCTATTAGACGATCTGAAAACCGTATCTTAGTTTCTGGTCTGCCTACAACTGGTAGCTGGCAAGATTTAAAGGATCACATGAGAGAAGCAGGCGAAGTTGTGTACGCAGATGTTTATAAAGATGGAACAGCTGTTTGTGAGTTCAAATCTCATGGAGATATGAAATGGGCTGTCAAGTACTTAGATGACACTAAATTCAAATCCCACGAGGTACATACATCATAATAATAAATTCTAATTTTATATAAATTATTATTTGCTTTATTACGAAACTTACGATAGTTTATATTCGCAAAAGTTTACATCATTTCTGTCTTTTTTGTTAGAGGAGTATGATGTTTCTGTTAAAATCAAATGCACGGTTAAAAAACTACTGGTTGATTTTTCAGAAGATTTTTATTTTAGCCAAAAATGGCTGAAGATATTCTGAAAATTCTCTCTTTCGCAGTGGTGACAAGTAGTTATTTTACACTTCCCTTACATATAATATGCTCTTTTGTTTGTTTCATATGTTTCATTGCATTTTCCCTCATTCAATCTAGCTGGATACTTGTTACTAAGCAACAGATGTAACTAAGGAAACCACAGGATCTTAGGTGGAGAACCAGAAATGTGAAGAGGAAGGAGCCTGGAACCTATAATTAGTGAATTGTATTGCAGAGGAATACCGGGAGGGAATAATTACCTAGATGTGTAAGTTTGTATGGGGGAAATTTTATATCTCGGTTGTAAGAAGTTGGAAACGTATATATTTGTTATCGTTGCATGTATTCCTAGTAGTGTCTAACCCTTTATCTAGTTTTGTTTGCGAGCATTACAGTTAAAATATAATATTACAGGTTTTGGAATTCAGGTCGGCAATCCCCTGTGAAGGTGCATGGTTGGTTAAACTAAGATGCTCCTCCACAGGGGATGGCCGACCTGAATTCCAATATCTTAATATGCCTGATATCGTGTCAAAAAAAATTTGCTTAACGAAAAGAAACAAATACTTTTCAATTGTCATTTCATAGCTGTGCATAATTCTGTAGATAAATGAAACAAGAGTATAGTTTCGATAGTGGCTAATATTAAATTTTAAAAAAGAACATCTATGGTGCTAGCCTGGAAGCAAGGTGGGAGGGTCAACCATGTAGGTCAAAGATGCGAGTTCTAACCTACTTCAAGTGTTAGATGTATTTTTACTGTCACTTTTGTGTAAGTTAATTTGCGCATATGAATATCTCAGATTTTATGGTCATGAAAAGGCCTAATTGACCTAATTTAAGTTGCAACAATTTTATATGCATTTTTGTGTTAACCATCAATGTCATATGGAAGAGCTTAAGATTTTGTTTCAAATATGGTACACTCTGTTACTTAATTTTAAGTTTACACGTAAAAGCGTCTATTGGAAAAGCAAACTTCAGAGATCTTTCCATTGGTGTAATTAGTTTTCTCATAGGCAACCTTTACATGGCCCCTAAATGAGTTTCACCCTAAACGATCTTGCATTTGATTCGTATTCGTACGAAGAAACCAATCAAATACAAGATCGTTTAGGGTGAAACTCATTTAGGGGTTCATGTGAAGGCTACCATAGATATACTTTTAAATTTTTACTTGCAAGTGGTCTATAGATTTTCTAGTGTGCAAATTATACTCATGTAAAAGTATTACAAACGGCAAAAAAACATTATAAAGGTATGTTCACAACTGTAACCCATGAAGTTGGTCAGAATTTTCCCGTTTGACCTACATGGATTAAATGGAGAAAGGTGTTTGGAGGATACCTTAGGGACTGTTTTAAAAATAAAATCTATAGAGGAGAGTACTGAGTCAGCGATCATGTAATGAATTGTTTTTTTTGTATCGAAAGAACCAATCTATTGCAAGTTCTTTGACCTAACACCCTTCTGTACAGATTCATTTTTGAAATAGCTGCTGGGCATCACCTTTAGAGAAGTGTTTTTTAGTATATTTTCAGTGTTAGAACAACAAACGCTTCTCTACAGGTGATGTTTGGCAGTTATTTTCAGCCTTGACTTCGAATCAAAGATTGTTGATGGTCAAAATAAGAGCCCATAGTCACTGTAAAGGAGTGATTCACTCATATTTTAACCATAGTATTGAATCATCCACATTGGTTCTTCACTCTTATTTCGAACACTGTCATGTTATTTTAAATTGAAAGCATTTTTTGATTATATTTTTAGAACGAGTCCTCACACATACGAATCAAACACGATGGTGCAGCCTCTAGAAGTCCCTCACCAAATGGAGCAAGGTATTCAATTTGTTATTCGTCCTTTGCTTATCCTATAAGGAGCTGGAAATTGTTGAGATGACAGCAGAGGTTGAAGTTAAAGGCCGTTTTCCATTAGCGTAAAATTCCGCGCGGAATCCAAATGAAGACATTCCATTGGTAGAAATCGACGTGTGACATCAATTTCTGCCAATGGAATGTCTTCATTTGCATTCCGCGCG
This sequence comes from Neoturris breviconis, assembly GCA_032360805.1. Lineage (NCBI taxonomy): Eukaryota > Metazoa > Cnidaria > Hydrozoa > Anthoathecata > Pandeidae > Neoturris > Neoturris breviconis. The sequence continues at coordinate 16,578 of JAULBZ010002146.1, forward strand.
GAATATTACGCTAATGGAAAACCAGCTTAAGAGTAAATAATCATTTTAGAGAAGGATTTTTTTTACGAATGACTTTAAACTTTTTAACCGGAAGCTATACTCAAAACTTCCTCCCCCACAGTGATTATTTGCTCTTATTGGGTTCACTGGAGAGTACTGAATTCTCCAACCTCGTTCCCAGGGTTTCTTGCCTTTTCGAAATATGGAAGGGCGGCGAAGAAAGCTCTTCCGTGTTTCGAAAAGACAAGCCCTGGGAAAGAGGTTGCTGAATTCTCGAGATAGCAAATAATTAGATTCTTCATAATGTGGATACTGGCCAGTTGCAACTGGTGATCGAAATAAGAGCGAATAATCACTGTGGAGGACTTTTTAGCCTGAAGCTATGCTTAAAAATATCTTCTCCGCTTTGATTATTTACTCTTATTTCGACCACTGGACCAACTTCTTTGACATAACACTTTCGACATAATTGTAATTTTTCTACTTAGGTATTTCTACTTAGCCATCAGTGGGCATAAACCTGCTCAAGGTCGGCAGTAAATAAACTAGTTTGGTTGTTGTTGTTTTGTTCTAGCGTTTTTACTGCGGACTTTGAACATGTTTTTTGTCGATTGGGAAGAAGTTGTAACTTTTGTGCATCTTTTGTAGAAGTCGAAGTAAATCACGATCTCCAAGAAAATCACGATCTCCAAGAAAATCACGATCTCCTAGACGATCACGCTCTCCTGGTAGATATACTCGAAGAAGTCGCTCGAGATGAACATAAATGGTAAACCCCCTCCTCAGATAAATATATTGGAAGCACATGTCACGTGATTATGTTGTATAAAATGAACACAACCCCGTGCCTTGGACCTTCAACCATTAATGATTGATAAAGTAATAATGGTATATAGACCAACATATAGTTCAACATATTGATGTAAAAGACCTCAGATGGTGCAGTGGTCGAAATAAGAGCAAATAATCACTGCAAAGGAGTGATTTTTGAGAATAACTTCACGCTATAAAGTGTGAAGCTCTACTCAAAACTCACTCCTACACAGTGACGATTTGTTCTTATTTCACGCATTGTGGTGGGTGTTAAATCAACGATATACGAATTGGTTGGCTTTCTCCTAAAGAAATAATAAAGCTGATTTTAGCTGATTTTTTATGTAATACATTTAACACCTGATAACGACCCCGGGAAATTTGATGTGTAGTTATTTATACTATCCTCCCGACCATATTAAATCATGCTTACGTCATGAATCAAACATATTAAGATAGGTGTTTTAGTGTTACCATATACTCAAAAGAGTGGCAGATCATATTTATGCGTGTTGACATTGAGGCTGCTAAATCATGTGTCCCCCGTGCCCGCGTGCCATACGTGCCCTGTATACATTTTTCAGACCAGAAATCTTTCGTTTGGCATGCGAAAGACATGTTTTACTAATTTTATTCGACTAGAAATTTGGGACAAGAGTGTAGAGCCGTGCTAAGATTTGACAGTTTCAGACGTCACGTGATTATGTTTTTCACCCTGGGCGTGATATATAGTGCACAAGATCGTATACAACTAAAGATCAATGTAACACCACTCATGACAAGGTGTGGCCCCACCACTTTGGTAAGTTTCTAACAAAATGAACACTATATAGACTATTAAGGTACTTATGTGACGTCATGATGACGTCGCCTGTATCAAACTTCAACTGCAACAGTGAAGTCTTAGCGTGATTCTATACCCTTCTTCCAAATTAACAGTCGAATAAAGTGAAGCTGTCTTCATAATCCTAAACGAAAGTATAGCAGATTTCTGGTCCGCAAAGTGCATGCAGGAAACGCGAGCATGCATGCACGGGGGAGGGCTCGCGATTTAGCTCGTCATTACACCTTTTGCAGATACTTTTATTTCATTACTTTGAATGAGAGTAAATAATCACTGTGATGGAGGAAATTTTCAGCATAGCTTCAGGCTATAAAAGTCTGAAGCAATATTGAAAAATGACTTATTTCAGTTAACATATTTTGCTCCTGATCAACGATCTTGATTGGGTTGTATTGAAGATCCTTGCGCGCAAAGACCTGTTCAAAATCCGCAGCAAAGAAGCTAGAACAACGTTAAAAATTAGGTTCTTGGAATATTCGAATTTTGTGCCTTTTGTCTTGTGAATAAGGCTTAGTTGAAATTTTGAATTTATTTATGACCAGCATTGTAAGGCTAACAATTCAATTTTTAATAACAGAATTGGTTATAGGATTTTGGGGTCGAGGGAGAATCCGAAGAAAAGCATGCAATTGTGCAGGTTGTTGCAGTTATCTCATATCTTGAGTTGTTTGCATAAACTACAATCTTTCAAATAAAATATGAGACATATTATGAATTTTAACAAGCAATATACACCACAAGTAAAACATAACTAATTAAAACGACCTCGCCAATACCCAAGAGATCCATCCCAAAGAATTATCGCGTAGACTTGGGGCTTAGGATCCTACAATTGTGGTCATATATATTGGATAAAAAGGGAAATTCGCGCAAAAATTCGGAATTTAAACTTTGACAATGAGCCTTAAATTTTTACTAGCGAGGTGATCGGAACGAAAGTTCGAATTTGTTACAAGAGCCTGGGTACTAGGCTACTAGAAGAATCAAGAGAATTTGTAGGATTTGTAAAAAGACCTAAGATCCTAAGCCCGAAGTCTTAAATCTACTCAATAAATCTCTAGGGACTTCTCATGGTTGTTTTCCGCATTTATGTTTTACTTGTGGTGTATATTACTCTTTAAAATTCACAAGTTTTATCATAATTTATGACCCTGATGGTAGGTCCTTTTGCAACCTCGAAAACTTTTGTTGTTTCTAGCAGCCTACAATCTCCCACAAAAATCTTTGAGACAAAGTGAAATTTGAGCAACAACCTCGTTCCCAGGGCTTCTTCTCTCTTGACGTTTAACGTCAAGAGAGAAGAAGCCCTGGGAACGAGGTTGA
>JAULBZ010002147.1:0-19557 GCA_032360805.1 Neoturris breviconis
AAATCACGACTGTCTCGCAAAGACTACAAAAGAAAACAGTCCAAAACATACAGATGCTACTCCAAAAAGGAATATAAGCAGCAAAAAATAATGATTAAACCATATGATTCTGTATCCTCTGGTCAACCAACGGGTGATGTCTGACAGTTCTTCTCAGTGATACAGAATAACAGAATACAGATTAGTGTTTTTGAGTACAGTTTTCAGGTTTGCAGTTAAGAACTACTCAATAACAGGGTGGCCACTCATGTTTTTACATCAAATACCAGGAGATTTCCAAGAAATGTTTGCTGAGAGATCGGTATAAGCCTGTGAAACTAAATAGTTTTAAAAATGCTCCAGAACAAACTTCTTGATATAAATATAATTATTGTCAAAAAGGAGTAGTGCTAAATAAAAAGCATTTAAATGAAATAGCAATTTGATTTTGAGAAAATTTAGATTATGATTAATTTAGACCATGATTATCATTCAAACGCAGTAGGGGAAATGCTGGGTGTCAGGTAGTGTGCATGAATAGGTGAAAGCAAAAATAAGCCTACTTTGGCATGTGAAACCAAGTTACTTGAAAAAAATAGAAACGTTACCTTTGTTTCCATATCAATAACATTTTCTCTTGTTGGATTATCTGGATCCTAAAAATAAATGTTTAATATATATATGATCCAAATATCCGATCGGAGATAGGTCGGAATAATGTTATTAGAGGGAGTATCTTGGGTTTCTGCACATCCTTTAAACACAATCCGGAACACTATAATAATATAACCACTAAATATATTCTACCATTATACTTGTTATGATTGCTAAATTACTTTACATGTTGCTGTTTTTCAAAACATTTTGTTTCGGTTCTTTTTTTGAGAGAGGATATTTAGGGACCATCTTCAAAATAAATTTGTCCCCAGGGGAAGAGTACTGAATCAAGGATCTTGCAATTGATTGGTTTCTTTGTACCGAAGAAACCATTCAATTGCAAGCTCGTACCTTTACACTCTTCGTTGATTAATTTTTCTTAAATTTGTTGATTTAGACTTCTTTAAAGCTGCTAAAATAGCTACAAGTCAATGAGCTTGCAATTGATTGGTTTCTTCGTTTAAATTTTGGAGATGGTTTTTAACTCCTCGCTCGATGCTGTTACTGCAGACTTTGAACAAGTTTTTGACCATGGGGTAAATATAAAAACTCACTCAGTATTTATTGGTGTTGAGGATGCAAAACTATGATTTGTAAATATTGATTAGAAAAATACATGCCAGCAAAAGCAGTCAGCAAAATAACGTTAGAACAATGTTCTTTGAACGGCTGGGAAATATTTGTATATTTATGAAAAATAATGAAATCTTCTTAGAAATGCCTCTCTATTTTCAACGTCTCCCTCTAATAAATGATCACCTCCCTTAATTTTGAAAAATTGAATAACTTTGGGTGCATAATTGAACATATACCTAAACTAATTTAATCATTAGCAGTGCAGTATCACTATATTTTGACTGGTAACGCAAACGGTGCAATTAACCTGTAATACTGCACTGTTTGCATTATGTGGTTGCACTGTGGAAGACATAACATAGAGGAAGTAACATTACTGTGTTACCATGTTGATGATTTTCATTAAACGATTAATCAGTAATCAACACTATGTGGAATTAACAATAAATTACTCGTAATTACTAAAAGGAAAGAAATATAATCTCGTTCTTCAGACTCATGAATTTAATTAATGGATTTATCATTAATTGCACTTACATCTATGCAATTACTAGAGTACAAATAGATTCAGATTCAGAAAACTGCATTTCAAACTATTATCTGAAAATAACTGTTGTACATCACCTATGGAGGAGTTTTTTTAGTAGAATTGTTTGCTTTGCAGTTGTAACCTATACTCAAAAAACTCCTCCACAGGTGATGGATGTCTAACAGTTATTTTCAGGTTAGATATGGGTCACCAACAAGAAAATGCAAAGAAAATTTATCTACAAAGTGTTAAGTCAATGAACTTGCAATTGATTGGTTTCTATGGTATGAAGAAACTAATCAATTACAATATCGTTGATTCAGCACTCTTTCCCTTTGGAGATGGTCCCTAAAATTGTATCATACCTTCATAATTTCATCAAGCAAGACAGATTTAATTTGAAGATCATTGAATTGACATATGTATCCAGAAGTTAAGATAGGTTCCTAAAATAATGTGTTTAACGCTATAAAGAGAAGAGTACTCAGGTGTCATTTCAATATTTTGCGACTTTATTTTTTTGAACAGAAGGGTGATATGTTAACACTTTGTGCCTCAATTCAGAACCCCAAAAATCCAATCCTGAATAGGGTTAACCTAACTTTCTAAACTTGGATAAAATACTACCTCTGGTTCAAGATTTCGAAATATATACATTCGTGTTTTCTCCATCATTGCAAATAATTCAGGATTATCCTAAAAATTTATACACAAATGTTAGAATTAGAGAGATGAAACTGCACAGGACTGCAAATCACTTGTGGGAAGTGTTTTGTGGGTATGGTTTCCAGTTTCAGTCCTGAAAATTATACAAAAATAACAGGCTGGTAGAATAAGAAGGACAAAATTCCAACATTGCACGCAAGATTTGAATAAGGGCATACTCAAGAAAGTTTGGAGCCCTTTATCGGGTGTATTTTCTTGGGCTAGGATTACTCAGTAACACTAATAACACCCATCACTGCTACGTTATACTTATTTTGCTCACTTGTATATTTAACATTAAGCCAAAAAGAGCACCCACCCGTTAATAAAGAGTTGCAAATCCAAGAAAATGACAAGATCGCTGGCTCAGTACTAAACTTTGCAGATGCTACTTTGGAATATTTTGACCTCTGTATGTGTCTTTGATCTGTACAATGAAAAACTTACATCAGCCCATTTCATATCCCATACGTCTTTACGTTCAAACTTTAAATGTTCGCCAAGGTCCTCTTGACCAGTCTGTATATCAATTTTCTTTGCTTCCTGAAAAAATAAAGAAAAACCCCTGAAAAATAACATTGAAAATAAACTGTGGAGGAGAGTTTTTTGAGTAGAGTTTTCAGGCAGGTGCAAAAGCTAAACACCATACTTAAAAACACTAATCCACAGGTGACGTCTGTTATAATTGAGGCATAAATGGATCAACATAAGAAGAACAATTCAACAGCGAGCTTGTTAGTAACAGTATCAAAAGTTTTATTGACTGTGCCGTTGCTGGTGATACAATCGCAACAAACTAATTAATTAACTTTTTGCAAAATGTCTTTTTCCACCAGAATCTTTCCAGTATTATACACCCAAAAGTTCCATGTCACTACAAGCTCAATAAAATAAACAACAACTGGAGCAACAGCAAAGTAGTTACTTACAAAATCAAAGAAGGTTAGAATACCCATGATATCAATAACAGCTACTTTTCTACAAAATCGTTAAAAAAAGTGAAGCAATTAAAAATAAGTAAATAATTATCATCAACGTTAATAGCTTTTCATACCCACTGACGTAGAGAATTGCTGCTCTAATCTTGTACACAGAGCAAACCGTACTAATTTGAATAAATAAAACAATGTAAATAATTATTTCAGTATTCTACTGTATTTATACTGTATAATTTTGACCACGTTAAATTTGTCTTGTTTGTACGTTATAGGTCAACAAAAATGACAATTTGTGCAAGACAATTTTCTTCTATATTGATGTGCAAACATTCCTACAGTAGTCCTGGGATCAGCCTTGAATTGCTATGAACAATTTGCCACTAAACTAATGATCCATGGGTATGTGCACCTGGTTGAAATAATGTATGGTAAAAATAACCGTTTTACCGGAGGGCATCAAAGTATAAACTTACACAGAAGTGCTATTTAGTGACATTTGATATGGTCGACAATTCAATACATGTTTGTTATCCAATGCAAGACGAGGTAAAGAATATTTATGGATAGTACCAGATTCACGTCCCTACAGATAAAATAACAAAAAAATATTACATACAATCTTGAAAGAAACATACAAGCCTGAAAATTACTGCCAGGCATCGCTAGTGCCAGCTATTTGTGTTTCTATAGTATAACTTTTAGCTGAAAACTATACTAAAAAACACTTCCCTGTCCAACATGATATCATTAGACTATGATAGACCTTCGCTTGTTTAGCTCAAACTATGCGCAATTGTTAGATCCTGAGTATGAGGCTCTCTTTTCTCTGGGTCTACAAAAACGTAAACAAAATCTTAAATCAATCATTTTCATTGTATATTGTTTGTGCATGTAATTTAAAAATCAGAGTCAGAGTCAGCAATAAAACGCTAGAACAACGTCGTTCGGCATTGCTCTAGCATCTTTACTGCAGACTTTGAACAAGCTTTTGTTCGCTGGGTCCCATTGGTAAATGAGAGTGACTTAACAATGACAATGTTTAATCATATATACTTACAATAACAACCAACTTATCTGAAGCACAAACACAACAAATGGGATCCAATGTTGGCTACAATGAGAAAATAAACTACATAGGACAGAAAACACAAATGTTCCTTTGAATTTCTTTTAAGATTCCATCTTTACTCAAGTTAAAACAAATATATAAAGAAGAGTAGATTAACCAACAAACTTGCTATTGATTGGTCAGTTTCTTTATTGAGGAAATCAAACATTTGTACTTGTACTGTGGAAATAGCAGATGGCTCTTTAACCCTATTTCTACTGGGGGGTTTTCTCCTATACTTTTTTACATAACTTCTGAATGAATGGCTTATATGACTAGAAATTTTAGGACTTTTCCTATAATTTATCAAGGATCATTTCGAATTTATTTTTTTTGGCAACCAGGGATAATTTTCCCTTAATAATCAAATTTTTGTTTTCTCTTATTTTTGCTTGAAATACTTTCTGACAAAATTTGGTGACCAAAACAGTTTTCACCTAAATTTTTTTTTTTTTTACCACCCGTTTTGACTTGATGACATCTTCATAATTAATGACACCATTGAAAAAATAATTGTTAATATTATTATGTGTTCTGGCCAGTTTTAACACTACAGCATGGTTCCATCAAACGTTACAGAGGGGGGTTGTACTGAGGAGCCCCCAAAAAGACCCAGTATTAGTAGTGTTAAGTGAATACCCTTTCACGTGTTTTAAACTAACTTCAAATTTCTCCTTAATGTCGCCTTTGCATGGACCCCTAAAAGAGTTTCACCCTAAACAAGCTTGCAATTGATTGGTTTTTTCGCAAAGCCTGCCTAACTCTTCTCCACAGATGTTAATGAAAATAGTTTACTTCTTTCGCTTTTTTTGGATCAAGTAATCCTTCTCCTGCACCAGAAGGTACATCATCAATATGAAACATCCTACATAAAGAAAAAGATAATCAGTTAACAACAGTTTCTGAGACACCATACAACAGTTTACAATACTTTCAGAAAAAGGTTCTTATGACATTATACAAATTATTCACAACATGTTCAGTGGAAGAAACCTGTTTAAAGTCCGCAGTAAAGACGCTAGAACAATTTCGAACGGACTTTGAACAGGTTTTTGCCTACTGGGTGGGTTATGTTTTCTCACAATATTTTGCGGTGCTTAAGAACACAATAATAACTGTAGAGAATTTATAACCTGAAGCTATGTTCATAATTTCATCCTCCATTAATTACTCTTATTTCAAGCACTGTATAATAAGCATTTTTACAAGTAGGCCTCAAAATTTCAAGAATTCACGGAAACTAAGATTGGGTTCTATCATAATTCTTTTTAGAACCCATCAGTTCCGTAAAACGCTGACATCGATCCTGTGTAGAATATTTAGATTCCGTGTTTGTTTATTACTGTAACTTTAGGTTCCAGTATTTCTCCGTTATTTCGTTTCTGTATTATTACTCTATTATTATTATTACTCTATCGCACACCTTAATTCGGCTTGACATGTGCTTTTCACATGCATCTTCTGTTACGTCTGTTTATATTATTATACAATTATTTAAGTTTATTTTATCTGTATTACTTTAAAAGGATATGAGGTTGGTTTGCTTGCAATCATGATTTTAGTGTCAAGTGACAAAATTTATATGATAACTTTACTCTAACTAATCCACGGAAACGAAAGGTGGGTTCCGTCTCTAGAAATCCATGTAACTATAAAACTGGATGAACGTTACCACAAAATTCCAAGGCCACAAGAAACAAACAACCTTTCAACAAACGATATTAATGTTCCTCATATAATTTTTTTTTGTCTCAAAGTAACCCAACATAATGATCACTTATCAAGTCGGAAAATAACTACTGGGTATCGCCTGTGGAGGAACATTTTTAAAGCTGAATACCATATTTACTCTATGAAACGCTCTAGGCTTTTATTAAATTTTCAACTTCGATTATTTTACTCTCATTTCAAACACTGAACATTCTTTGTATTTATATCTGCAAATCGCTGAGAGACTTAAAAGACAATATTATTAAGTAAAACAAAATTAGCATGGATTCAGTGATAAAACACTCACTTCTCAGAGCCATCTCGTTTTCTTTGAATATTCTGTGTAGCTTCAATTGAGTTAAACTTCTTTGTGTTTTTATAATGCCACGTGTAGAAAGCTTCCTTAGATGCGGCTACAACATGACCACCAGACATGCAAACATAAACTGGTTCTAAAAAATACAAATTTGATCTGTTACAAATCAACAAAAGTCATGTACTGACACATACAAACAATCGTTAATAATTGGCTTCTTTCTAGCAAAAAACCCCAAACCAATCGCAAGTAGTGCATTACTTGTTTCATATCAGTTAGATCCTTAAAGAGTATTAGCAAATAAAATTTGCATGTCAATAATCTTGATCAATAATTATACAGAATTAATGAAAGGTGTTTAAAAACATGTTAAGGTGGGTTTCCACTTAAACTTAAATGCATAACGTCAATTCGACAGCAGTCGAAAGCAATAAAAATAGCTATTTTTGATTACATTTTTTAAAGGCTGATTTCCATGAGGCAAATTGGCTCATCGAATTTGCTGAGTGAAATATCTGGGCATGTATAAACTTTGCCTTGTTGAAAGATTGAGATCTGGAATCTTTGTTATTGGTTTCGTGAATAATAATAATACAAATTATAACACACAAATGTATACACAAGATTACCCAAACATTCGCCTCATAGGAATAATTTAAGTGAAGTCGTCAGCAAATTCGCCTTGTGGAAATCAGCCTTAAGAGCAGCAAATTATTTTTGATTTGAAAAGAATGATAAAGAACTTTGAATGTTTACATCATGTGCTACAAATTATAGATTCTGATTCCTTTATGGAACGTCGATCAAATTCGATGAAAAAGTTCAAATGCTGAATTCAATCGATAAACAGTATTGTGCAATGTAAACAGTGTGCATCGTTGTGAAAATCTTATCGCTTATCTCTTGTGTAGCATTCTCAGTATATTGTGATGCAACTCTATAAATGATCTTGACAACATGTCTTGAATTTATTCCTAGTATTTGCTTAGGTTTTTACACTATTGTTTGTTACTTTTATAATTTAACCAAAATCGATAAAAATAGGATTGGTAAAATTCTTTAATGCACCCAGGACTCACTAAATTTTCCAAGTTTTAAGGGGGTGGAGGCGCTTATTGGAGGAGGCACAACAAAACACAAAAGTTGCAGCAGTGAGATATTTAAAAAATTAGAATAAACCATAAACAATAACGGATTTTATAGTTCTTTTGCTATTTTGGCGTTTAATATTATGGTAAAAAAAGTTTTTGTGTCAACATGATATTTACGAATGTTACCAGTAATTTTCTACCAAGAGTACTCTCTTAGGAGAAGAGCGGTTATTAAAGGGGGTACTTATTAAGAGGGATGCACTTACTAAAGTTCTTAGGGGGTGGTGGAGGTTTTTAGGGGGGAGCACTAATTAGATGGGTATACTTAAAAGAGGATGGGTAAAAGAGGATAGGTGCTTAGAGAATTTACCATACCTTAAATTTAAGAATAATCTAAATATCTAGATTAGACATGAGGAGGATAGACTTATAATTTCAGTTTAGAAAGAATACAACTGCCCTCCTATAAATATGATAGTACTTCTAATAATTTTCACTCACCAATGTCTATATATCTTGAATCGAGGGGAGTACCAATAGCATTGCATAACACAAGGACATGCTAGAAAAACAGAATAATAATAATAATAATAATACTTGGAAAGAAAAAATGAAATAATTTCTATGGAGGAGAGTACGAAAGAAAGAAGTTCGTTGACCTACCACACTTCTGTACAGATTAGTTTTTTGTTGGATTTAGTCAATTTTAGTTGTTTTAACCCTACCAAAGGGGTTGGTTTTAGCAAAATTTTGAGATGGTCCTTTAGAGTGATTATTTGCTCTTATTCCAAGTGATGTTAGAAATAATAAAAGATCCTCAAAACTTATCAAATAACTTATAATCTGTTTAGTAAAGACATTTTCCAATACATACTATCGGAATACTCCTTCATAATGAAGAAACCAATCAACTGCAATCTTTGTTCCACTCCCCATCTTCATTGCATGAAGATTTGATTAACCCCCATCTTCGTTGCATGAAGATTTGATTAACCCCTTACTTCGTTACCTGAAGATTTGAATCATCTGCTTTGGTCACCAAAACACAATGTTCTGCATATGCTGTTATACTGACCAAGTTACGCACATATTTTACATAGCGCTAAAAGTAAAGGAATTCCATGTAAAAAGTAGTATACTTCAGTGTTGTGAAAGAGAAAGCCAAGCTGACAATAATAAATTTGATTTGTGAAATAATTTAATCAATACAATCAATTTTAAGATTGTCGATCTTTTTGTCAATCTTTACTCTTCTTCAATTTTCTGTGGAATTATCGCAAACCATTTAACAATAAGGAACTAAAATGACTTGGATCTTCAAAAGAAAGCCATAATAACAGAAAATATTAGCAAGTAGGAGTATTCCAGGTAAATACCAAAGTAACTTCTTATTGGAATTTAATGAAACCAGCAGGAAAGTCCTGAAGAAAGCTCCTAATAAAGTTATTTTTTGACTATAAACTTTATGACAATACTACAATGTTAAATACAGTCCCAATAATCTCCCAGAATAATTATTTAAGGAAACTGAATTGAAATGCTCAATATAAGAAAGTAAGATTTAAATAAGTATTCAAGGAAACTGAATCGAACTAAAAGTCGAATATTACTAAGAAGAACGTGAGTAAACCTCATTTCCTTTTGTATCCCAGAAGACAACACACCATTCTTGTCGATCTGGCTTGGTGAAAGCATATACCAATGTGTTAGCAAAATAACCCCACTAGATATAAAAAATACAATATAAATTAATAATAAATTAACCATGGTGACCACACAGCTCTACATTGTGATGATTTCAGCGTAGAATTGTTTTGAAACAATTAAAAAAAGTATAATGATTGCAGAGGTCGAAATAAGGAAACATGAATATACAATGATGAGTACTAATAGTCAGAACATGACAGTTGGTAGTTATCTTTGTTGTTACTGAAGATATTAAACTCCTGGGTAAGTGCTTGGAACATAGTGAACCATGCCGACAAAGGCAACAACAGTCTTCCTGAATCATGCAACACATGGGAATTATAGAATCATGCAGAGGTTAACATAAACGCCGGTCATCATTATGGAGAAGAGATTTTTCAGAGTATTTTCGGCCAAACTAGCTGAAAATATTCTGAAAAATCTCTTCTCCACAGTGTTGATTGGCAGTCATTTCAACCCCTGTTATTGTTAGAATATTTACCTTGTAATCTGGACGAATATTTGCAAAGTAGATGAACGAATCAACAGCTAGTGCAATACGCAAACTTCCTCCTTCCCAAGATAGAGATTTCATTTCTTTACCTGGTACCTTCAACGTGCGTAGATGTTCACCGATTGGATTATAAAATTGGACGCAATTTATCTCTTTTTCTTGGTTAGATACTCTTTGAGAACCAGCAATAGCAAGTACAGAACCATCATGACTCCATTTAACAGATACGATAGTCATATTTGTATTGACGAGAACAGGGATCTCATCAAATTCATGCCTCATAATTTGACAAAGACCATTATCAAAACAGATTGCTAAGCAAGGACAATTTGGTTCCATATAACCAGAACGACCATTATACCTGGATGTACAAGATTGATTCAATGAAACAGCAGAATAAATCAAAAGAAGAATGTAGAGTGTCACTTCAGATTATAATGTTCACTCGGTGCCAAATAGGAGCAAAAAATCACTATGGAAGAGCAATGTTTCAGCATAGCTTCAGGCTATATGGCATATGCTCAAACATTTCTCCTCCACAGTGATTATTTGCTCTGAGCACTGACACTAATTTCGACCACTGACCCTTGATGCTAAACACTTACTCATTCAAAATATGAAATTGATAACAATGGGCAATTATATTTTTACCTCCTATGAAAGACACAGTTTACCGATAAATCTGGGAATCTGGGAAATCCTGTTTACCTATCCACATAGAATATCCTAGGATTATACTTGTTTTCCAGATTGGATATCCAGTGTGAATTGTCATAGCGTTTCAGGGAATCAACATAATCTCAGAAGATATCAAACAGAAGCTCGTTCCTCTCCCTTTCGGAAACCCCATGTCATTCTGACAGTTCTGTTTCAGACCTCCTGTGCCATAGATGGTGTACAAATCAAGCCTGCAATGGCACAAGTTAGAGAGTTCCTCTATCCAAGCCTGAAGATAACTGTCAGACAACACATATAAGTGTTTTAGAGTATAGTTTTCAGCTTAACCACTATTGGGCCATATACGCAAGGATAATCAAGGAGACAATACATACCAGATAGGATGTAAAAATACAATATGTAAATACAATATGCTCACCATTCAATACCAGCTGCATTATAAACACCAGTAGCTTCTTCAAGGCAATATAAAGTGAGATTACCCTAGTATCAAAGACAAATACATGTGTCCTATAGTAATCCTACATGTGCGGTATAAAAATATGCATAACATAAACGGGCGTTAATTAAATTTTTAAAGTCTTCGGATAGACATTAATTAGAACGGGACATAAAAAAAACATGTCGCTAATTTCAATATTGACATTATTTTGTTTTCATGCATATATAGCACCCTAGTGAGCAAAAACTTGTTCAAAGTCAGCAGTAAAGGTATATTATAATGCCAATGTCGTCAATGTCAGTATTATAGAAGACTAGATGGATAATTAGCCTATTCTACATTAGAATCAGTGACTGCCAAAAAAGAATTCTTGTTCTGAGATACTCAGCCACCTATTGTATCTGTTTTAAATGGATACCTTTAAAGGAGTGTTTTTTCAAAGTATTTCAGCTTTGTACTAAAAAAAACACTCCTCCACAGGTGATGTCCGGCCGTTATCTTCAGGCTTGTTAACAGTTAATAATATCTGAGAAAGAAGGTGATAAGTCATCAATGTTGAAACAAATTGTCTTCTTCCTGTGATCACTGTGCAGGGTTTAAGTTTTCAGCATATCCAAAGGGAGGTAGCAGTTCAGGGTTGGATGTTTTTTAAGGAGAGGTGTTTATTTAAACGAGGCAGAATATTTATGAGAGGCAATACTATATAAAGATAAAAAGAGGACTTAGACTGAAATGTCTGAAATTACAACAAATAATCACTGTGTGGGAGGGATTTTTGAGCATTGCTTCAGGCTTTCTAGCCTGCAGCAATGCTCAAAAATCACTCCTTCACAGTGATTATTTGCTCCTATTTCAAGCAGAAGACCATTAGTAAATAAATAACATACAATGGGATTGCCCATATTATCAAAGATGTGAACTTCTCCATTCGTAAGACCAAATAAGATGATTTTCCCATCGGGTGACCACTGAAAAATAAATCACAAAAAAAAACATAAATTAAAGTTGGTATATTCAAAGAAGGTAAATTCTACTGTTACTTATTTTGTAGAAACTTAATACGAAGATCACCTATTGATCTTTACTCATTTGCATAGATTATTTTGCTAGAGACTGACTGCAAGGCATCATCTGTAAAGAAGTGTTTTTTTGAGTATCCTTTTCTACTTTAAAGCTGAAAGTATACTCAAAAACATTCCTCTACTACAGATTATATCCAATCTGATTGCAACTCAACAACTCGTTTCAGGATCCGCATAGTAATTCAGTAATTATTTTACTCAAGTAAAAACAAAATCCTGAAAATAGCATCTCTTCATTATTCATGTTAACGTAATTCAACAAGAGATTCTAAAGTAAATCATTTACTTTTTTTCTTTCAAGTGCATCCACTAAGAAGTGCTTAGGTCTATTGTAAATATTGTAATTTATTAGTTTACCAGTCACATACAAGTTTGCTGATATAATTCTTCTCCTTCATAGAGACCAAATTTGACAAACGTTTTTAGCTTAATTTATTTTATATCAAAATTTGTACTACCAATATTTTATATTATATCAAGCCTCAAAATAATGGTTAGACATCACCTGTTGAGGAGTGTTTTTTGAGTCTGAAAACTGCACTAAAAAAACTCCTCCACAGGTGATTTCTGACTGTTATCTTGAGGCAATCTAGCATAGGATTGAAGAAACCAATCTATTAAAAGCTCATTACACAGATACTTCTGAAGTGAAGTTTCATTCATCTTAACTTGCTCAAATCTACCAAGAAAGTTGTCTTTACAACAAAACTTTGCAATCGCCTATCCATGGCTTAAACAAAATCATACCTCAACTTTGCTCAACTGCATATTTTTTAAATCTTTACCCCATATCCGGTTGCCATCAACAGATCCCATAATAACACAACCTTGGATAAACAAAAGGTAGGAATAAGTTATTTTGCAAGGTTAACATGCAGCAGGGATCATAAAGATAAACCACGTATCTACTACCTGAGGCAAAGATGTTGTTTTTTTTCATACCGAAGAGTTTATATCAATTACAAGTTCTTTGACAAGACATTATTTTGAATGTAGAAAAAATTGATTTAATAATTTGATTTCAGTTAAGAGAATATTTGTAGCTTCCGAATAATTTACTTACGGAAAATGTCTTCAAAACAAACCATTTAAGATTTGAAAGATAGAAACCAACAACAATAGTAATAAAACAGACTAAACAATAACAAGTAAGAGTGAAAATAATACATACCATCTTCATAAGCAATACAAATTTTCTGTCCATCAGCGTTCCACTTCATGTCACAAACTATACTTTTATTTCTATTATTAATCATTTCTTCATACCACGCTCCTGAAATTGAATAGTATAGTATCATCTCAAACAGGAAGTGCTCAGTCAACAAATCTTCAAAGAAGTTAAGTTCTCATCTTCATTGCAGAGTTTCCAATTATTATTTTATATTCAATATGGTGGAGTTACTCTACAATACTTTATTCATGCTAATTGTTGCTTGTAGTAATGTTATTTGCAAAATGATGTGCATGAAAATTAATATGTGTAGTGAATGCATGTGGCAACTGTATGAAAATTAAGAGCAAAAAAATAAAAATAATAATTCTTCTCTCTGCTAATGTTAATACGCACAAAAATAAGTACGAATAAAAGGCTTCATTTTCGACAAGCTCAAGGGTCAAAATATTGTAGCTGCAATTTCATTATTTTATTTAAATAAAATACTAATTTCACGTCATCAGTTGCAAAAAGAGTTGACCATTTTTGACTCTAACTTTGCTGTTTAAAAAAGAGTTGACATAAGACAGAAAAGAACACAGTATGATTTATGCATAATCCACTGACTTCCCTTGCATACTGGCAAAATGCATCAAAATGCAAGTCCATTTAGGGAATCAAAAATAAAACCTAAAGAAGAGAGTACCAAAGAAACCAATCCATTGCAAGTTCGTTGACCTAAAACATTTCTGTACAGATTCATTTTTGTTGAACTTTGTCAACTTTGGTTGATTTAACTCTAACAAAGAAGTTGTTTTTAGAGCAAAATTTTCAGATGGTCCCTTACCTAAGTAACGATTTAAAATGGTCTACCGTAAAACTGATATAAACACATATTTTCTTTTTAAAATCATTTATTATAACCCATATGTTCCCAGAGATCTTTCAGTTTCTACAGATTATTTAAAAATGTTTTTTGCTATTATATAATTGGATATTTTATTGTTATAAAATATAATACATAGCAGAAACTGAAACTTATTCTGCTAGTAGAAACTATTCTTCCATGGTTGTCAACATTTTGAAATAAGCTCACTTATTCGGTTATTGAATTAACCGCCCTGTGATTATTCAAGTAAATTAATTCAAGCACATTGTTTTTAGATTTGCTGAGGATACACAATCTCTATACTGCACTGTTATTCATTTGTTATTCATTTAAAGCCCATTTCTACTTAAAAAAAAATCCAAACCGAACAAAAGAAAAAGTTGAAAATTTTCATTTTTTAAATTTTTTCCAGCTGGAAAAGTAATATGATTGGTTATTTTTTATTTCTAGCAGAAAATATTCTTGAGTGAAAATGGACCTTTACATAAAGGTGAATAGGACAACCTTTAAAACAAGTGCAAATAATTATTGTGGAGGAGAGATTTTGAAGTATAGCTTCAGGTTATGCTATACTTAAATATTGTTCCTCCACAGTGATTATTTTGTTCTTATTTTTAGTACTAACATATGGTGTTTACAAACAAGAACTATGTAAGAAAACGTGATGGTTTACCTTTGTAAAGGATCCATACTATAATCAAACCACCCTGATCACTTGTGGTGAGTTTATGAAATTGTTCGTTCCATGTACACACTTGTACTCCGCCTAAAGAATAATATCCTTAAGGTGAATCTCCACTAGACTGTTCGCACAAATTCTGAATGAAGCCATTACATTAATCGAAAGTGACGTCATCTAGTGGAGATCCGCCTTAACAAAACTACCTGTTATTTTCAGGTTCAGGATTTGTTATTCAAAAATACTCTTCTTTTGATGCCTAAAAGTTTTTTTGCAGACTTGACAATCCACATTATAGGTAAAAACAAATCAAAAGTTTTATGTCCATAAATTGTCCAGAGTTAATTTCCTCAACAAACTGTTATTCAACATTCTTACATTTTAAATCTTTGACATGGAATACGCTAGATTCAAATCCAGTGCTCAAAAACAAATTAGACATCACTGTGGAAGAGTGACCTTTAAAATAGTTCAGCTCAAAAATTACTTCTCCACAATCGTAATTATGTCAAGCAGTGGAATCTCGATTACATTACAAAGTGTGATGCCATCAATGGAATGTCTATAATTTCTTTCTACACGTGCGAATTTTCTGTTCCGTTTCCATTCGAAGTGGAAAAGGGCCTTAAAATTCACTTCATTTTTGTTATTTTAAAATAAATTTGGACTAATAAGAGCTGCAGCCAAAAAGAATACAAAATATATGCACAAAATATATACCTGAATGACCCTCCAATGTTTGATTCATTGATAAATTACTGGGTGCAGCAAGTCCTTTCACTTTTTGATCTGAAATATTAGAAAAAAATAAATAAAAATAATTACAATAACCTTTAAAAATTCATTATCAAAAGTTATTATAAAAGTGCAGTGTGATCCCAATGTAATGGCGTTACGACGTATGAACGTAAATTAAACTTGTTTTGATGATGGCACTTGGATACCAGCTCAGTTTCTCCTGTAAATAGCGCTAATTCAGTTTTTTCGTTTAAACAAAAATTGAATTGTTTAGGACTCTGATTGTAAATAATGTTGCAAACATCTTTCTAACATTAGTTGACAAACAAAATGAACAAGCTGCACAAACTTTTCGCTCGTAACACAATCAAAGTCAGTTACTGTTGTATGGAAAATGTATCTGAGATTATCAAAAACTGCAATAAAACATCTTAAAGTAGAAGAAACATTTCCACTGTCACAACAAATCAACATGTCCAGTAATTGTAAAGAGCCATTCCAAAATTGTCATTTATAAATGTGTTGTCACCACACTTAATGATGGGAATAATTGTATATGGGGCTTACTGATTATTCATGGGAAAAATAGTATTATAACGATACAAAATCTTTCCGAAAATGAAAAATATAAAAACAACACTAATTTTTTTTGTTATTTTCTGACTTTAGTTTATGTGACTTTATGCTGTTGCCATGGTGACCCCAAATTTGGCACTGGGTGTAGTATTTTTTTTCTTCTTTTTTTTTGTGACATCAGCAAATTTGTTTTGACATGAAACAGTATCTTATTTTATGGAATACACGTACAGTATGTAGGAAGTTTCAAAAAATAATATGTCTAAAGCATATCAGCTTCCAAAATTCTTAAAGTGGGCTATCACAAGCCAGAAAGCAAGAAGAACAAGATCTAAGAACTTAGTGACTAACCGGGTGTGTCAAAAATAAACAAATAAAATACAGTTCCTTTAGAACCAAAAAGTCAGATTGAAATGTTAAATAACAAGCCAGAGAGCATAAGGCTTATGATCAGCATTGGAAACAATTATACACAGAAAAGTAAAAATGTATCGCACAGCATAAAAGAACTGGAAATTGATCTGTCAAGAAATAAAATAACTTTCAATGAAATATATTTTTGCAATTTTGTCAATATATATATAACTTCAGGCTAAAAAGCAATCCCTCCTCTACAGTAAGTATTTTACACTTACACTCCTGACTTACAAAATTTAATTATATATCCTAAATTTTAACTTACCTGTTTGACTCTCGAGTTTCAAAACCTTCAAGAGTCCGTCCTCGCCACCACAAGATATGTAGCCATGTTCTCGGTTCCATCCAATACATTTCAATTTTGTATTGTTTGGGATAGCAATCTAAATTGTGACATTATATAAACGATTTAAATCACAAGACAATGAATACTGTTTAGAGAGAAAAGTATAAAAGAAATAAAAGATAAAAGATATATGTACTAGCTCTATATGGCTGTTGCTAGAGGAATGGCTACATGTAGATAAGGAATATGCAGACTATATGTGCATAAGTATCCATAAGCTATGTACCATAGGTATATAGGCTATTGTACTTTATTGGTTTATAGAAACCATGTATTCCAAAACTGACTTGTTTCTGTCTGTTAAAATTTAAAAATAAAGAAACAACCCTAGATTATTAATTCATTTCGGGACTAATTCTAATAAACTCATTAAGAAAACATATCATGGTGTAATCAGAGGTACGGTATTGACCAAACGAAGCAAAACTTATATCTACGTATAGTCATATGGTGTATAATGGACGCACCGAATTTTGTGGACTAAGACAGTTGAACCCGGTTTTCTAACTAAAGAAGAGAAAGAAATAACACACCAAATTGTTTATGTAGACGATGAGCAGCAAACAAAGATCTTGTGGATCATAACCTTCCTCGCCTCTAGTACATAGAACTATCACAACAATGCAAAAATGACATAATTTGTAAGAATTTATCTCTTGGCATGATACTTGAAACAAATAGAGTGGAGAACACAGCATCAGTAGACCAAAATGATTTTATATAAGCTTTTTTCACAAGTCCCATATAAAATGTCAAAGCTAGAAATTTAGTCATTTTTGGCACATCAATTCCCTCAGTAGGCCATTTGCGAGCACGAGAATTAGGTTTGAGAGTCACGTCATTTTCTATCATGTACTCAGACACATTTGTTTGGTGAAATCAAATTGTCTGTAACTAACAGTTTAAACAAATATAACTCATCAGCATCATCAGTAATATCAATATTGAATCCAGTATTTTCACTAAATGATGGGGCTATACTAAAAATATTGTTTGTTTTGCGTAGCCTGACCGACCATAAGCTTATGGAGCCAAGTGCAAAAATTTGCAGGTTTGTAGATTCATACATACAACACAGGAGTATATGATGATGTACAGTAGGGAAGGTTATGCTTCTTCCTGCCTGAAGAAACCACACAGATCTACATATTCTGAAACCCCCTCCTAGCTACCACCACATATTGCTCAGTCTTTACGGAAGTATACAACTTTTTATCCCAATCCCGGCGTTCTATGACAGTAAATAAACAAGAACTAGACAAGAACAGGCATTCTACAATTAACAAAATGCTGAAATAATCATGGATTTGCAAAAAATAAACTCAAAATATTGATAAAATATCGCTCCATGCTTGCCAACAACTTCCAAAATAAGATTGTTTATTTTCAGTCGCTTAGACTGAATTTGATTGGTCTACTTGCAGTGCATGTGTCGTATTTTAGAATTTAATATCACGTGCTGTACTTTCAGGTTTTTTTGATTGGATAATTTTAATACTTTCATCATGCGATTTAACAAAATCAAAATGTCGCCGAGCTTCTGAAGGCGCTAAAAGTTCTAAATTTCCATGGAAATCATAGTTGGAAGATAAGAGAAGACAACTGCATGTGTGGATTTTTTTTAAAGACGTATGAGCTGGATTTTATGATTCGTTGAAAAGTGCTATTTTGAAGTTAGACCCCCAGGACTGCGATTTTCGAATTTCCACATGCGGCAATCCCCTGGCCTATTTTACCCTAGAATCGACTACAGTCTACAAAATATTAGTGAACTGTGGCTCTCCCCTATCAATGTTGCATTATTTCCTCTGATTCACACGCCCTTGTAGTAAGCCCCGCCCTCGTTCAGCGAGCAAAATTCTCAAAAGGACTCGCGTTTAGAAATACGCTTAATTTGTTTGCGTATGTTTTCTTTAGACGCACAAGCTGATTATTTATGTCTGTATGGAGAGATACGCTTATTTAGTTTGCGTAAATGAAGATTACGCTAATAGGGTTGGCATAAAACTCCATACATATACAGATATATACATAAGAGAATATACATAGATATATGGAGAATTACGCAAACTAAGTTCCCGTAATATCAAATGTTGTCTATAAGAAGAAATACGCCAAATGCGTTCGCGTATTAAGAAATAGTGTTTATACAAAGAAATACGCTAATGAAGTTTGCGTATTACTCCATATATATATACAGAATTGGGATGTAGCGTATTTTTCAATATATAACACAACGATATTATGAGCGTATTACGCGATTTTGTTTCTGTGGATTCCGTAGAATAAGAGTAAGTTTACAGTAATTCAAGTTATATAGCCGATTGAAAAATCCGAAATTTTTGTGCTAGATTCGGAAGGTCATGTCCACTGTTTCTGTAAATGAAACATCAGTGTGGATATAAGCATCAATACAGAAAAAAAACTTTGTTTGGTTTTGGGGCTAAAAACGGCTCTGAAAATAGGCCAGGTCCGCTCAAAGCAGCAGTGAGCAATCCAATCTAAAGAACCAGAAATTTATTCCTGACTAATTTTCGTATTTTAACTCGATTATCTCGCATTCACCAGTTTGTTTGGATGATCATGTTCGTTTTGTACTTTATTATTATTATAATAACAATACTCGTGTCATTAAACACGATTTCTTTCATAGAAACATTATTGACAAATGAATGTTTTAAACTATTCAAATAAAAATGCCATAATAGTTTTGCACGGAGGAAATGTACATTTCTATTCTTTTCTATT